>JAPMNU011483072.1:0-11141 GCA_029874995.1 Alburnus alburnus | reverse complement strand
CAGTTTGTCATAAAACAGAAGAGTAACATTTAGTTTTATGTGAAAATCGCTCAATGAACTACATCTCTCGTCTCGCACTATATACGTCACCGTTGCTCGTATGTGTGCAGTCTGGAACAAAACACTCAGGCATGATGGTATTAGACTATAGAAGACTATAGAGAAAATGACAGACGTTAGCTTCAGTAAAGTTAGCTTCATTCATTGAGAGAAAAGGTATGACATCACATGTGCGCCTTTTGAGTTTGTAGTCTTTGTAATTACGTATTTTCACAGTCTTATACCTCAACAGTTTTACATCAAACTGCGACGTTCTTGATCTTTTAAATTGACAAACATCATATGTGTAATTCAGGGCACAATTAAAACGAGATCAAAATATTTGTTGTCTCTCGCCATTGACTACCATACAATATTTTTCCAAAATAAGGTCCCATGGTGGTCCACCGGAAGGGGAGGGACTTAGGCTCTCTATTGCACACAAGGAGTCATCATGGACCAAAATTAAATAGACAAGCACACATTAAGATTTCCAGCAATATATTCAAAGTCATCTGAAGCCATTCAATAGCTTAATGTGAGGGACAGAAGTCTATTTACAGCATCAAATTAAAGTTCACGGAAACTCGTCTTCCCTCCTCTGTGGCTGTCAATCATTCTCCATTCAGTATTCAAACAGCGCGCGTGCCTCGTCCGGTTGATACATTCAAATTATAATGCTTGATCTGTAGTTAAAAGGTCTGTGGATTTGCATAAAATGACTTCATTTTGCAGGAGTTTATTACTGTTTATAAACGAGTCGCTACCGTGTGTGCCTAGATCACACACACATCACAAGGACTATGAATTGGCATCAAACGCACAATAACTGGAATTTAAATCTGTGAAGAAACAAATGATCAATAAACAGTTGTTAAGACAGATATACACTAGGATTTGCGCGCTTGACATTTCTTCGCTTTGAGCCGCGAACTTTTAAAAGCGCACTTGTGCACGCTGTGACTCCATGTTGCTTTAAGCACATCATCCGCTCTGTTTTGACGCGTTTCATATTATCATGGTTTTGCGCACTGAAAGATTATTAAAAGCCTATATATTTTTGTCGTATCTATCATATCTTGTTGCCCCATTAAAAAGCTGCACAATACATTTAAAATAAGCATCATTTAATTGTATATTATGTGTGTGTAGTAGTGCAGTGTATATAAATATATACACTTCTGAATTCTTTACATTAATATATAAATATAAAATTGTTAAATGTATGAATACCTGAATGAATTAGGCTACTAATATGAATTAGTTTTTATTAACATGTTTAGATTTTATAAAATTACTGTGCAGGTTTTTTCAAGAACTGCTTGTTGCTGCTGATTTATACTCACTACATTTAATAAAAAATTGTCAAAGCTATTGAATACACTTATTTAATATTTAAAGGTGTTAACTGTAATCTTACACTGCAAAATGATAACTTACAAAGGATTAAATTCATCAAAATTATTTAATGAATGATGCACACAAAAAAAAGTATGACAAAGCCCTAAAACAGACAATTAATCGCCAAAGCCCTAAAACTGGCAATTAATCGGCATAACCGCAATTATTTTTTAGACAATTAATCGTCAGCCAAATTTCATAATCGTGAAAGGCCTACTCACCGCAGTAATGTCATCTTCATAACTGGTGACCTGTTTATAATGAGGCGACCCTGACAACACCCTCCATGCTGTGATCCCACAACGGCTCGCCCTGGACACACCAACGTCTCCAGACTCACACCCTCCCACCAACAGCAACCTGACAAACACACAAACACATCAGCAGCATTAGTCAGAGAAAAGCACACACACATTACACACAGAGCACCTCAGCCCTCTTATGAGGCCAAAGTGGTCCATGAGGGGCTGATGAAACAGGAACGGGATCTAATCTGATCTAGACACATGTGAACAGCAGCACATACAAATAAATGCACACACACCCCTCTATACAATATATAAAGACTGCCCCCATGTGGCAGCTAATGTCCTCACTATTTTTTTCTTAAAAAACCAATAAGCACTGCCTAAAACACAAGCCAAAGTGAATTCAAACATTCATTTCAAGCATGTATAGTGGGAATAATACAAATCACATATGTGATCCAAAGGTTGAGTTATGCCAGCTGATTTTGTGTTCACTCTTCGAGAAAAACACCCCTGTGACAGTCACACACAACAAAAACAGCTTCGAGATGGGGGTCTCACCTGTGGCCAGGATGATATATTGCAGTGGTAATGCCATTGGAGTAGTGGCCAGAGAAACTGAAGGTGTGATTCTCTTGAAATCCCTGATTGGTTCCAACACTGAGAGTAAAACAGGAACAAGAAATCAATGCATCAACATTATAACAGTCTTTACCAGGCCATATTAATAAAAACCCTGTGGTTTCAAGACATTGTTAAAGAGAATAATCAATTAGATGCAAGTCTAATTTAAGAGTAAGGGCTGTGCGAGTAAAACCTCACTCCCCTGGACTCAAGAGATGCTAGGGCTGGGTATCCGACACTGGTTCCTGAACGATGCTTTTTCCGATACCAATTTTATTACATATTACCTAAAATAAAATATGGTTTTATTTTTTCAGTTTGTTGACTTTTTTTTAAGAGACTCAAAGACTCATATAGGCCACTAGGAGGCAGATTATATGCCTCACGCTCAAGCGTACGTGTAAAGCTTGCCGCAAAGCAAAAAATGTAGGCAAAAGTAGCCTAATGATTATATATGTGTCCCAAAAAAATAGCAAGGAGACATTTTAATTGTTAATTAATAAACTAGTGTTTTCTGAGTCAGTGTTGGCTGCAAAGATGAAGTGGACGTTGCTGACTCGTCATCTCTGCAGTATAGTGAACGCACCCGGGCCTATAGAGAGAAATGCACCTTTCATTTGGATTACATAATCAAAGCATTTGTTTTTGATTGGAATTGGTTCATTTAAAAGTAGACATTTCAAGTTTTCTAAATGCCCATTTCTCATGTCTGTTACCCCTTTTCCACCAAAAAAGAACTGGTTCGGTTCAACTTGCGAACCTTCTCAGAACCTGTTTGTTTTTCCACTGACTAGAGAGCCCAGCGAACAACGTTGTTACGTCACTGTGTACATTGCCATACGTCTTAGCTTTCGCCAACTTCAAGCATAACAATTACAATGGCGGACTACATCGTCTTTCTGCAAATGTTTCTCCTGGCTTTGCGATCCTATATTGGGGTCAGAAGAAGACGTTTAGAACACATTTGTGCTGCTCGTCTGGATTACTATCGACGGAGGTTACGTTCGAGAAGTTGTTCGACAATAACCCCGCCCCCAGCCCCTGACGTAAGCATGACGTGGTAAAAGAACGGTTCTAGTCCTGCTTTGGAACCAATTTTCCTGGCTGAGAAGAACCGGTTCTTTGGCTGTCGAAACACAAAGAACTGGTTCGCGAGTAGGCACCAGCTCCGAACCGGCACCAGCACTGCCTTGGTGGAAAAGGGTTATTTGAGGCAAGTAGCCTATTCACTGAGTTTCGGTTCATTTGTGACGTGCTCCATTTCTTCTTGCAGCCGGAGACGGAGCAACTTTCTGCTCTTAAGATTATTCCGTGCACTGTCAAGTGTCGTGTTGCCAGTCTTGGCAGAGATTATCTTGTAGAAAACATTGCATTGCGCGCTGTTGGGATCAAGCCTGGTGAAATGTAGCCACACTTTTGATCTTTTCCACATCTTTTACATGCATGGGGGTTGGGATGCTTACACACTACAGCCTCACGTGTAAGTCACGTCTCTGGGCGGAACCGGCGTAAACTAGTGTTTTTCCTTGATGCCTCGCCCCAGCCAATCATGCTGCGTGCTTATTGGCTCACTGACGTTGACGAGATTAACCCTTTAGGTATCGAAATTTGGTACCAAATGACAAGAGATTTTTTGATACTCAATGGTATCGAGGCAATTTGGTCAGTGCCTAAAAAGTATCAAACTCGATACCCAGCCCTACAAGTGATGGACACTAGAGGCTGCGGTCTTTAGCGGCCATCCCGCTCGTAGTGGTGCGAGTAGAACTGGAGAGGTTACATTGGTGCAGTGACCCGGTTGGGAATGAGGTTTAGGGGGATGAGTGTAACGTAGGCCAGCTAATAAGAGCTGTGCGAGTAAAACCTCACTCCCCTGGCCTCAAGAGACGCACTAGTGAGAGACACTAGAGGCTGCGGTCTTTGGCGTCCTTGTTAACACGCCCGCCTCCCATTCCGGAAACGCTAGATTGAATGCCGCTCGGAGTGATGCGAGTAGAACCAGAGGGGTTACATTGGTAGGTTTTTGATTGCCCGGTCAAGCTAATTGTTCTGATTCTTCCTTGTTCTGCAAACATTTTCACTGGTCAAAACAAACAAGAGATATTTGACCATTTCATGTTAAACCTTCATCCAAAAAAAAATAGTCTTAAGTTACTTGCCAAAATTTTGGGGACCAGTGAAAATGTTAGCAGAGCAAAATATTTAACGTGTCAGGAAGAAATATTGAAATATTTTCCACTTAATATTAAATGAACATTTAGCTGAAACATTTAAAGTAGAATGTGTTGCTTAGCTGTCCTGATAAGAATGGCCATTGAAGTTTGCATGTTTCAATGGTTTCAGAGAGTGAAGTGCAAATAAAATTAAGTAATTTGAGTGAGTTTTGGGATTTCTTAGAGAGAATTTAGTTTCTCAAGAAGCTTTGTGAAAAAATGTTCTTAAAAGAACCATTTAGTCCAACGTTAGTCCAACATTTCTAAATGACTTTGCAACTGCTTAACTTTGAGGAAGTTTTCAAACACTTCCATTTAACAACATGAGGGAGGGAACGGGAAAGAGCTTTCTTCAGAGCTTCAAAGCATACAGCCAAGTTTTTGAGGAGAATAAAGCAGATATTTCTCAACGATGGAAACTTTAAAAACTTGAGCTGACTGATTAAACAAAGAATTACAAATTGGAAACTGCAGGCAATTTTATTAATACTCAAAGCTAAGCCTCCCCCTCAGTCCAGAGATAAACAAAACGCAGACTTTTGGGTTTAGTTGCAGAATATCTGGCCCTGGAAGAGTCAAAGAGAATTATGTAAGAGAGGATCTGCAAGCATCTGAATCATCAGAATCTCCTCTAGTGGTCTTGTTCCAAAATCTTTCAATGTTTGATCCATGTATTACAACACAAATATTCTTACTATCTAACATCCCATAACACTCTTTAAACACATTGAGGATTAGTGCTTTCTTATCCTCCATTATCCTCCCAAGTTCTTGACAATTGGCACAAAGTCACCCATTGCAACTTTACAATTGAAATGCCAGGATAAACAAAACTGCATAAACCCAGCATATCAGATTCTAGCCTAGGCAGATTTTTAGTCTTCATGAGACTGTTTTCTAAGGGTTAAGGCCATTGCACACTGAGTCCGAAATTCACGTCCGATATTTTCGCAGGTTAAAAAATAAATACGACCTCACGTTACGTCAATCACGCTTACACACTGCCTCCGAAACTTTTGTCCGTCATAATACGATTCGGATCGATTTTCTGCGTTTTTCACATCCATAGCAAGCTTTTTGAATGGTGTTTTGACAATTCAGAGCCACCGAATCCCGAATACGAAAAAACACATAGGAAAATTTCAGACTCAGTGTGCAAGGACCTGTAGGCTTATGCTTTCTCAGCAAAAAAACATTAAAAACAATGGACCTTTAATTCACTTTTCTGACTCTCTTGGCTATTTTATCATATCATTTTCTATGTTATGAAAGCTCTTGAACAGTTTACTCTCCACCAACATTAATATAGATTTTGATTTTCATATTTCCCTTTATTTAATAGGGGTGTAATGATACTCTCATGTTACGATTCGATACATATCACGATACTGAACTCCAAGACATATGGTAAAAGGTTAACAAAAAAATGGACTGTTGATTAAAATGCTAAATTTGGTATTACATTGGGGTAGACATAAATAGGCTTGGATTTGGTGCTGGTAACCCAATGCACAGGACAATGCTGACACCAGAATAAAAATATTCATGATTCTGAAGCTTAAAATACAGAATTATTTTAGACGAATATGCTTACTGACTAGATATATTTAAAATATAAAAGAAATAATAAAAAATAACTTTTTACTGGTAACATAAGACAAAAATATTCCCCCATTGCATTATTATATATTATATTATATAAAGTAGTTTAATGTAGTACTGACACTAAAACTCTGTAAACTTAATTTTTTTCCTCACACAGAAATTTTCATTTTGGGTGAATTATGCACAATACAGACTGTCACTATCCATCCACGATACATATTGTTGCATTTTTACATTGCAATATATTGTGACATGATATATTGTTACAGCCCTATATTTAACTACCATTATTTTCATATATAATTTACATAATGTTGTGTTTAATATATAAACTAAGATAAAATAGTGGTTAAAACAAGATTAATGGTTATTTAATAAAATAAAAATATTATATATATTTATTTTTTTTTTTCGTTGTGTTCCATTTTTTGTTTGCTTTGCATTATTTTTATTTCACTCAACAAAATATTTTTCAATCAATCATTTTGTCTTAGCATGAAATGGCACCCTTGCTCTCCACGTACCTGACCAGATAACTCTTGAGCTGACCGCTGTAGGTGATGACCAGCAGCTCCGCTGACCACTGGGCACTGGCGGTGTATTCCAGGAACATCAGACCGGCCGCTGCATAGCTGAAATCTCCCGGGAAGCTCATGGCCTAGAGAGACAGACAAAAAGAAAGACATCAAAAAGATAGAGATGGAAGCAGAGTTTGAAAGTGACAAAAATATATGGAGTCATACAGTTCATTACACTCAGAGACTCTTTGATAGAGAGAGGGCATCTTGTGAGACTAAACTAATAGTTTCTGACAGAGAGATGGAAGAGTGTAGAGTAATGCGGGGGAGGATGAGAGCCAGCAAGAGAGAGACAGAGAAAGAAAGGGCCAGCAATATACTAACTGAGACCTCTCTAGCAGAGCAATCAAAAGAAACACAGAGGGGGGATTGAAAATTGGTAAAGGGGCAAGAGAGCTCTCTTTCTGATAGAGAAACTCCTCAAATGTCCTCCAAGGGCATCAGAGCTGAAGGGAACCAGAAAATGTGTTCCTTGCTTGGGCAGCAGAGTGGGAAAAGCCCCCTCCCGAGAGGGTCAGGCCTGCCTGGTCTACGGATCGAGAGAATGAGAGAAGAGCCCAGCAGTGCAGAGAGCCAGAGGGCAAAGCACACAAGCCTGAAATTCAGCCATTAGGAGCCAGTCATTACAGCTATCACTTATGCTGAAAAAAGAAAAGAGTGCTCTTACTGTGCACCAAAAGTGGAATCAATGACAAGTGATAGTGTGTGTGTGTGAGAGAGAGAGAATGGCTGACCGAGGAAAGGACAGACAGAGAGAAATACAGAACAGTGTGTGTGACTTACCGGTGGTATAACGAAGAGTTCGCTACCCATCAGGTCAAAGACTCGGACCGTACCGGTGCTGTCAGCGTATGCCAGCAGAGCACAGTCATGACTCCACGCCACCCTGCGCCAGTGAGCGTTCGGGTCCTTGGGCACTGAAGCAGGAAGCAGAACACAAATATTATACAGAAACAAAAAACTTTAAATATACATGACCATTCAAAAGTTTGGGGTCAGTAAGCATTAATTTGATCAAAAAAACAATAATTGTAAAATATTATTACATTATAAAAAAAAAAAAAAAGTTTTTAATTTATTTTAAAATACAATTTATTCCTGTGATGGCAAAGCTGTATTATTACTCCAGTCTTCAGTGTCACATGATCCTTCAGAAATCATTCTAATATGCTGATTCGCTGCTCAGAAAAATTATTATTATTATCATTGTTGAAAACAGAAAATTTAATTCTCAATAGAAAATTCAAAAGTTCAGCATTTTTTAATATAAATCTTTTGTACCAAATTTAAATGTCTTCACGATGAATATTAATTTAATGCATCTTTGCTGAATAAAAGTTTTTCATTTTTTTCTTTTTCTTTTTTTTTCTGCCCTCAGACAATAATTTCATTCTTTTAATGTGGATTTATTTATGGTAATTTTTAATTACAGTTAAAAACATGTTCAAGAAGAGGTATATTCATATTGACTCTGTATAATTGCATTTTAATGTACTTTTATAAAAATTACAATAAGTAAATTAAGAGATTTGGAAAAAGAAATGTTTAATGTAAAAGTTTAAAGTTGAATGAGTTGAAAGACATTAATCTATTATGCAAAGCCTCAGCATAATCTCTTTGCAGATGGGTTAATTTTTAAAGAAAAGTAAATTTAGCACCGGTCTGTGAGGCCAAGACATTTTTTTTGAAACCTCCACGGTCAACAGTGAGGAAATCAAACCATTCACCGCAGTCAAACAGCACCGATTCAGTGCAGAATGAGCCGAAGGCTTTTCGATTAAAGTTCAAAAGCCCAGCGTGATCAAATCTGTATACTTAAACACTAAAGTAACACTTAAACACCAGCCGCATGATACAACAGCTTCAGGGCCTAGCAACCGTTTCATCCCGACAGCCTACATTCAGAGAGCTTCAAAATGCATGCTTGAAGCCATCCAGGCACCGCTCATCAGACAAGAGGGGGTTAATGAAGCAGACTTTTGATTAAAACCATTTTGGCTTTGGTCCGAGCCGCACCGCTGAGATCAGATGCACACGACTCCTTAGTGTACATCAAAGCCAGTGGTTGCCAAAGCAACCGTATCATCAATCCGATTCCGACCCCTGAGGTGTTGAAAACCGGGAAACGCAAGCTGGTGATTTCTATTCAGGTAGAAATGCACAGAAACATCGGTAGAGAGAGATTCAATAATTCACAATGAACGATGGCACTTAGCAAGATAAATATCGGTAGGGGAAACGCTTAAGCAGGGTCCATAAATCATCTCTCAGCTGTTAAAAGCTAATTAATCTAAGATGAACGCCGGGACCAATATTGCCTGAATTTGTGGGATGAGTGTACTGTATGCTATATGGGCAGATTCGCATACCGTAAATCTCATTTAAATAAAAAAAGGGGGGGGGGGGTTAGAGACAAAGTGCTTTTTAGAAGAAAATAATGCAAAGTCAGCAAAGCCACCCCGTTGAGCGCATACTCGCTGTAAAAAACTGTATCCCTGAGATTGAAGCGCTGAGTCACTTTGTGCTCTCACAACAAGAAACCAACCTGAGGGAAATTGCGTTTGGATGAAAAACAGAGCAAACACTCATAGTAACCAACACATGACTTTCAGTTTGGGCTGAATGCTGATCTCTAATGGTCTGTGCTGGCTTGTGTTCACTTATCAATTATAGAAAGCATCACAGATTTACCATTTGGTAATCATATCAATAGATCTATACGTAGATGGCACATGCCGGGATTTAAATTTCCAAAGAAATTGGATAACCTTTTACAGGTGAGAAATTTTATGTGTTGGTCTGTTTTTTTATATGCATTTACTCAATATTAATGTTTTTACTATGGTACTTTTTAATGCTGTATTTGCTCACGGTGTCATCTTATTGTATTGTGTTAGTTTGGTAAAATCAACTGCTGAAGTCTATTTCATATATTTATATTTATACATGCGTCTAACTACGGCTGCAGACACAGTCAACTCTCGCTCGATGTTCACGGACCGGCATTGACTGTTCCAATATGGCGGACCTCGTACATATAGCGGCCCATAGAAACAGACAGTAATGAGGCATCTATGCATGTATGTATGTATGCATGTCTGTCTGTCTGTATATATATATATATATATATGCCGGTATGATAAGACTTGCTGATAACTGATATTTCAAATTTTTACAATATTTAATGCATGCTAATTTTCTCTTTTTTACATTTAGATTACCTTTGCCATCATTTAACAATAAACGTTCATCTTTAAAAGTTAATCACAATTGATTCAGCTTTAAGAGCTTGAGCATTTAAAGTGGCGGACGACAAAACTGCAGTAACACTTATTATAAACATAATGATATAATCTGTTGGTGTGGCCGCTAATAAAGTTATCGCTATAGTCATATCATATCACAGATTGGGCCAAACACAGCATCTACTTGTCCATTTTTCGCTTCTCGGACTCATCTTGCACTACAAAGATCTTTGTTTGGGATGCACGATACACTGGTACGATAACATTTGCAGATAACTGATACGTCACGTTTTTACAATATTTTCTATTGGCCAATACTGGATATTTAATGCATGCTAATGCTAATTTGTACATTTAAATTACCGTTGTATTCCCATCAGGATTACAGCACAGAACACACATTTATCTATAAAACATCACATTCTCCCCCACCAGACGAGAGAGGAAGAATGAAAGAAAGCAGCGTGAATATAGAGCACAAAAGACTATGCCAATTATTAAAAAACACACTCCATTTCATATACTTCACACTACTGGAAATTCTGCCTTTATAGAAAGAACTGGCTGAATGCAAATCTCCATGAAATGAACTGAAGTGAATTGAAAGCAGACTTGCATGTCTGCAGGCCTATTCTCTGAATGATATTGCTCATAAAATATTCAACATAAATGTAAAGCTAAAAGAAATATAGAGCAGAGAAGAGAATAACAAGTAAAACAGCCTATTTAACCAAAGACTGTAAACTCAAAGTGGCAGATTTCATTCTCCAAAACAGCAATCATAAATAGCAAGAGTACATAAAAAAATACTTTAAGACCAAGCGGAGGTCTTGATTTAACAAACAAATAATCTTGCAAGATATGGTAACTCCCACATCATGAATGAATAATACACAGTATACATCACCTAATTAATATTCAAGAGGTTCTGATAAGGTTTCTACCGGGTTAAAGGTGCAGTGTGTGATTTTTAGCGGCATCTAGTGGTTCCGACAGGAAAAGATGTCGTCTGAGACAGCAGAGAGTTAGGCCATGAGGTTTCTTTACAAAGATAAATTAAGAAATTAGGTTTACTTTATTATTCAGTAAAACGATAATGTTATTGCGAATTAGGGCTGTTTTCGACTAAGGATTTTCATAGTCGAATCTGATTCGTTAGATTTTGCCGTAGTCGACTGATAGTCGAAC
>JAPMNU011483071.1:0-10000 GCA_029874995.1 Alburnus alburnus | reverse complement strand
TATTTTTAAACTTAAATGGTTTGCCGCAATCAGTTTCCTCAATCGGTTTGAGTTGAGTTAACTTTTGGGTTTTACAGTGCAGCCAATCATGCTGCATGCTTATTGGCTCACTGACGTTGACGAGATTAATCCCTTAGATATCGGAATTTGGTAATTCGGTCGGTGACTAAGGATTATAGTAAAATATATAATAATAATAATAATACATAAATGTAAAAACAGGATACTAAAATATAAAATAAATGGATACTAAAATATAAATGTAAAAGCAGGATACTAAAATAAAGCATAAATGGATACTAAAATATAAATGTAAAAGCAGGAAGGGGTGGTCGTAAAAAATAAAAGACTAAGCAATTCGAGACTGCGTCAGATTCCCAAACGACAAAAACAGGGTAAGCAAACATGACAATCGCATGAATAAGAGATGAAGCTTAACCGCGGGCACTGGCGTGTGAAAAAGCTTGTTGATGATGTGTATGGAGAGAATGTGCTCAAGAACAAGATTTGAGCTTTGTGGTGGTGCCGTACATATACTGTAGGAGAGGTGAAACGTGAACAATGACAGTCAATTTGCCACTATGAGTTAGTCATTCATGCACTAAAAGACAGGGAATAACAGACCAGGCCGGGATGTTTATAGATGAGTGTCTATTGCCACTATATGAAGCAAAAAACAGCGAATGCATTCTGCGGCAACAATACTAATCAGTCTATTGTGACACTGAAATCGATGTATATCGAAAAAGATTTTATGAAAATGCCAACAAGATAGAGTTGCAATCATCTGCCAGGGCTGTGATGCTTTTCGAAGAAAATAAGAGGAAATCAGGATAAATTAAATGGTGCAATGCTAGTATCAAACAATTGTTTTTAGATCTTTAGTTTATAAGTGCAAATTGTTTGAAAATCATACAACAAAAAATTTCGGCTGTTGGACGGAAGACTTGCATCTCCAAAACCTTTATATAGCCTGGGTTTCCCCATGCTGCCTTGAGCACAGTGCGATTTTATTCACGCTGCTAGGCAGTCTGGATACCATGGACCAGATTTTCACCTCAGCGAGGGGACCAATCACAGAACAGGGAGGGAGCAGCAAGACGATGACGACGTCCATGCGACACACCGAAGCAGTTTGTTTATATCTATGGATCCAACATGGCAGCAGACGCGAAGTTACCTTTCGATGCAGCCTTAGATAGTGTTCTAAGTAGTTTAGTCTTCTTCAGCCATCGTCTTCTTCCTCTACATCTGGTATAATTGAAACGATTGGCTATGAGCTAATACAGGCGCATTTGATAGACATTCGTAGCGTCCAATAAACGGCTCTGGGCATTCGTAAAACACGCCTCAAATACGAGAAAATGAACATGTGGTACCCAGACCAAGTCTCAATGAGAAAGATGTCTGACGTTAGCCAGGCTAATACAACACAAGTAAATTATACAATTTTTAGTTTCAAAAATCCTGCGAGTAGGATAGGTTTCTAATACTGCCTCAAAGGATTTGCCACAAACATCCCAACCTGACTCTTATGTTCTGAAGCTTTCCCTGGAAGATTACCATTCATTAGATACGTCATCCTTTGTTGTGTACGAGTGAACGAGCACACGCATATACACACACACGGGTCATTTAGACCCAGTGCTCTCATTTATCTTGTACCTGAGAGTACATTTGCGTACCGGGGGTCTGTGATAGGCTTTTTCAGACGAGCTCTTGAGAGATGAAAAAGCTTGAGCCGTGTCTCCGAAAATAATGAATGCATTACTATTGAAAACACACCGGGCCAGAAGTCAACAAACATAATTCAACCAGATTTATATACAAACCAATTTGTGTACCAAACCAGGATAATCCACAAAGCACGCATACCGTTCGATGTTTCGCCCCAGGTAATTGTGATTTAGCACATCGTCTCTCGGGCGACAGACGACGGAGGTCGATGCATAAAAGTTACAGCATCAAAACAGTGATGTCAGTCACATCCCTACCTTAATAGCTAGGCCTTTATTTATAGCTTTATTGGGTTAATTAATTAGGTTGCAGTGGCAGCAGGCTAATGATTTTATCATGCTGCATATTGTGGGAGAACGGACGGGGAAAGGGAAGGATGATGAGGAGACGTGATGAAGGTTATACGTTGTTGGCAAATGACCGTTACGCCACTATGTTGCAATTAGAGTGTTTTAATGAGTTGGAGGGGGATGCATTAGCATTTATAGTGTGGTACAAGTTATCAACAGGGCAAAGACACAAGAGAGAGCATGACATGGCTAAAGTTGTTTATATTAGCAGTTTTTTTTTTTTTTGTAGGGATTGTCTTTGGAAGGCTCAGCCCCTTGTAGTGCGCCATGTTTTACTTAAATGCATAGTTTACCAGAAAATTTAAAGTCTGTCATCATATACCCACCCTTAAGTCATTTAAAATATGTATGACTGACTCTCTTCTGTGCAAACACAAAAGAAGATATTAAGAGGAATGCCCATACAATGAAAGTCAATGAAATCCCATTAAATTTAATTGTATGAATGGACAAAAAAAAAAAAGAGAGACATTTTTTTTGAAAAAAGCATGAGAAAATGTGCATACAATGAAAGTCAATGGGCTCCAAAAACTTGATCCCATTGACTTTCAATGTATGAACCAAAAAAAAAAAAAAAGATGACTTTGACGACAGAAGAATTTCTTTTTGGGTTAAATATCCATTGTTATCCTCTCAAGACATGAAAACGATTTTTTTTTTTTTTTTGAAAAATTTATTAAAAAATATTACATTTATTTTACTTGTAAAGAATTCACTTTCAAGAAAAAAAAAAAACATTTTAAATAACGCACTTACATAAGCATTTCTCAAATGAGCCTCTTGATTTCAAGCAAAGTAAAGGCTCTTTCTAAAAATGCGATCATGTTAAAAAATTTAGTGCTGTTTATTAGAATAAAGGGTTGACACATCTTACCCCACTGCCCACTATGCAATCAAAATTCAAATATTTATATTTATTAAAAAAAAAAAAAGCAACTTTGCAATTGATGTCGCTGGATGTTGTAACTTTGGCACCACTTTAACTTTACATACAAATATAAGGCTGCTAATAAACTTTTCCTTTTTAGCAGATGATTTTTTTAATAATAATTAAGGGAAATCACAAATTTTGAGAGGTCTTAATTTGAAAGACACTGGGCTGAAGTCCCCCTTAAGAAGGTCTCACATTGCCTTTGAAGTAACATTAACGAACTAAACTAAATTCAACATTCATCATGTTTGACAAACACAACTACAGCCAACTGGATCCAGAACTGAGAACGTCATTACTGACGCAACTTAACATATCAGAAAGCCTCAAACTCTCCCAGTCTGCGTAAACATTTCATGCTATGACGACTGGGGCCCGAATGGAAGAGATTAAGACATAGATGGATGAGAGGAAGGGGGCATGACATCTGGAGATGGGGTAGAGCGCTCGGATTCAAGTCAATCTTTTGATATTGATTGCATCTGGGGCAAATTCATTTCCAGCACATGATCTGAGAGCAAAGAGCGGCGATTGCTTGCCGGTGGGATATGGGAGGGTGCGAGGAGGTACCGTCCTATCAATTACCCTGAAGTGTGTGGCTTTTAAACAGAGATCCCGATGCTGCCTTAGATGGTCCTAATCATTGTATCCTTTCCTTTGATGATTTGGCATTTGGCTCTGGATGGGATGTTGTTATGGGTTCCTGGCTCGAAGAAAAAAGTGTGAGGGAAAGGATGAAGGGAGGGAGGGATGGAGGAAGAGTGAGAGAGAGAGCAGACGGGGAGGACCGTGATGACCTCATCCAGAGGACCGAGCGACGAGTCTCATTCAGATATGGCTATAAAGATCTCATCTGTCATAGTTTGTCTGATCATTAAGCGATTTAAAACTCGATATCTCCTGCCAGCCCTCAGGACCAAGAGCTTTCTGACAGGTGGTACAGACGGCAAAGCTTAAACAGCATTTTGCCCGACAGCGAAAGTTTAATAAACACATTGTGAGCTCTGTGGAGAACAAATAGGTGTCTTTTGGTTATCACAGATTAACTGTGTTTGAGCAACACTAGAGATGCGGTGCAAATTGGTTTCTGAGGGCTTCCCTTTTTCAGGTGATGCATAGGTCTTAAAATAACAGATCAAAAAAAGTCTGCAACTCGCACGCTACAAGCACTGAAAACTAACATCTCAAGTCAAACTGTGTTAGGAAGAGTGACAAGATGGACTAGTAAAAAAAATAGGGCTGCAATCAGACAAAAATGATAAGTAATTACATAATATCACAAATAATTGCATATATCAATACTAGCTGAAAAAAATGTCTTTTATTTTATTTTTATCTCCATCAAGTTCTGAATTTTACACAGTAAGAACATCACTTTATGAAATATATGTGAATATTAAGTCAGGAGGCATAACAAATAAACATAAGGAATAACCATTAAAAAATAATTATTAATTATTAAGAGATTATTAAATTAACTTGTCAATTCAGTGCTATTTAAATATTTTCATGCACATACATACAATATGTAGAATAAATTAAAGCTATATTAAAACTGTAAACAATGAAAAATAAAGATATAAACCTAATAAAAATTATGTTTACACTTAAACTATATGAAGACTTTAGATACAAAAGCCTCTAAGTGCGTCTGACATTTTTCTTTTAAATTAGCATTTTTTTTGTTTTTAATTTTACTCTATCAGTGACATTTTAGAAAATAAGTTTTTTCAATAACTGACTAATAAACTTTTCTTTGCCATTAAAGTGAAATTACTCAACCTAAACATAGGAGCCTGATAAAAAAGCTAATTTAAAAGAAAAATGTCAGACAGACAGATTAAAATGTACAATGTTCTAGATTTGTGCATCTAACACTAATGCATAGTCCACTTACATTAGAGTCTTAAAGGGTTAGTTCTCCCAAAAATTTAAATTCTGTCAGTAATTACTCACCCTCATGTTGTTCCAACACCGTAAGACTTTCGTTCATCTTCAGAACACAAATTAAGATATTTATGATGAAATCAGAGAGCTGTCTCACTGCTCCATAGGCTTCTATGGGATCGAAACTTGCGAATTTATTCAACTATTCATATTCTTCTGTGTTGGCCTCTGACGTGAGTTCACGTAGTGTAACAGTGCAACACTTCTGGGTTGTACGTCACCTCACTATTGGCCGACGCTGGTCATGTGTGTGATGCGTGTGACCTACAACCCAGAAGCACTGCGCTGTTACACTTTGTGAACTCACTTAGAGGCCCACACAGAAGAAAATGAATAGTTGAATAATTTTTCAAAAAGTATTTTTTTGCACAAAAAGTATTCTCGTCGCTTGATAAACTTATGGTTGAGCCACTGTAGTCACTTGGACTATGTCTTTTCTAATTTTCTGGGCCGGCAAGTTTCAATCCCATAGAAGCCTATGGAGGAGTGATCCAGCTCTCAGATTTAATCAAAAATATCTTAATTTGTGTTCCGAAGATGAACGAAAGTCTTCGGAAAACAACATGAGGGTGAGTAATTACTGACAGAATTTTCATTTTTGGGTGAACTAACCCTTTAAATGCATCCATCAACGCATAGAATGCAAATATCGGATTCCATCTGGATGACTCAGGCCTGCCATAACTACAGTACTGTCATTTAAAACAGCCCAGGGAAGCAGTTAAAAAGATAAAAACTTGAGGCCTCTCCAAACATCATGCAAAATGATTACCCTTGACTCAAGCAAAAGAGCCTAGCGCACTGGAAATCTGTTCCTTGAATGCTCGCATTCCATCATTCCTGCTGCACGGTGTTTTCCCATTACCAAACAGGCTCTACGTTAATGTCCTGCAAGAAATCTAAAGCTATCATCTAATACAAACTGACAGATGATAAAAATATAGATTCATTAAAACGCCAGCTCCGGAGCGCCAGGAGGCAGAGCCAGGGCTGAAGGAATAATAGGACCTCGGGTAGATATGTATCTGTCATTAGGCCAGCAGAACAGTCCAGAGTCTCACCCCCTTCAACGCTCCCTAATAAGGATTAATTTCCTGCGGTGGTTACACCTGCAGCTAATGGGACAAGGCCGACCACAAGGTGCGCACCATCAGCACGCTTATTGTCAGCCAAAGCTCCCCACGGTTCACCGGAGAAGGTCATCAGTCTTTTAGACGGGTTTGATTCTTTCAAGAGGGGAACGTCAGAGAGGAAAATATTAATAAAGTGCTGTGATTTAAAAATCATTTGATATGCATGGGGTTTTTAGAGAGCCCAGTTAACTCGTGTCAAATATCAATGTGCTAAAAGGAAAGGTTGTGATATGGCAGTAAGCATAAATGTGATTTACTTAAGCAGGACATTTACCAAGATCGACACCAATTTCAATCAACCAATCAGATTTTAGGACTAGGTTTAGGGAGTATACTGTAGAGACTATTCAAAAGTTTGGGGTTGGTAAGATTTATTCTCTAATGCTCACCCAGACTGGCTTTATTTGACCAAAATATAGTAAAAACAGCAATATTAAAATATTATTAACATTTAAATAACTGTTTTTTATTTGTAATAAACTGTAAAACATAAAAACATGATAAAAACTGTAATGTATTCCAGCTTTCAGCGTCACATGATAAAAAAAAAACTAAATTTAATAGTAATAGCAATGTTCAAAACAGTTGGGCTCATTAATATTATTATGGAAACGTAGTGTTTTTTCCAGGATTCTTTGATGAATAGAAAGTTCAAGAAATAGCATTTATCTTTTGGAATATTATAATGTCTATGTCCTAATTTAATGCATCCATGCTGAACAAAAGTATTTTTTTTAAGTACTGACACCAAGCTTTTGGAATGGTAATGTATATATACTGAGATATTGAGTTATTATTTGTTGGCTTTCATTGTATGGATAACACAATTGAAACTCTCTTCAAAATATCATCTTCTTAAACAGGCATCCACCGTAAAGACATCATAAAAGTGAAATCCATTTACAGCTATCTCCTGATTCACCATGCTCAAGGAATAAAAACATATTCATCTCTATAAACAGCATTTGTTGCATCCTCAGAGCTGTTATTGAATCTATTGCTATGGTGCATCATGCTATTTCTACTGTAACAACACAGGATTGCTTCCAAGATAGACACTATTCTTTGTCCACCATGATTTATAATTCTATAAAGGTAAACCTCTGCCTCTGGATGTGAACAATCCCAAGGTTTATCATTCTTTTTTTGTGTCTGGAGCACAAAGGCAGAGAAAATAAGGACATATTTTTCAGTGCATTGTGTTTGTATTGAAGTTGCTTGAAGTAAATAAGTTTCTAAAAGGCCCTCAAGAGTGCCGTTATACTCAGGCAATTTGGCAATTTCAGACTGAAATGGTTTCTTTCTAAACTTTCTGAAGTTCTTTCATGGAAACAAGTGGAAGAAATAGTTTCTTGTATACCTCACTTATGTCACTTTGGTAGAAACATCACAGTGGTACTGGTTTAACACAGTTTTGCACTTGCTGACTGAGGTCAACACTTAACTGGATGTTTCTTGACATTTTTTGACTAAATGGTTGGAGATAAATGTCCCATGCTGATATATGCTTGAGGGCTTTCTTCTGGGCTGACAGGGCTGAAATATGCTTCCCAGTAAAATGAGATGGAACGCAATTGGGGCATGAATTCCTTGACAGTTTTTCCGCTGTTTTATAGGTAATTCTGGCTGTTCTTACATGCAGATCCAAGTGATTGCATGGGGAAATGACAAAATGGCTCCTGTTGAGCAACTGAGCTCTACTTTTTGGTTTTTAGTTTTACTTAAAAACACGATCGCTTGATATGGAAGCAAACCCAGTGGGGAAACCAATGGTGGGGATTTTCAGCTGAGATGAAATAAGCAAAGTCAGTCTACACAAAATTAGTCCACACAGAACTTCGCTTTGAACCTCTCTGCACCAAACCGACAGCAGCAAAGGGTCTGTAACTCTTTAAAGCACTCTTCTTCTCTTATCTTGCCAGGAAACAGAAGAGAAAGATCATCATCTTTAATGCTGTTTGAAAGAAAGGTGCTCTGTCAAAACAGATAAGGCTGTTCTTTTCTCTTTTCTTGGTTTCAGACAGTAAAAGTAATCCTTTATCATAAAAAAGATTGAAAAGAAGAATGAAATACATATATCCTTTAGCCCTTGAATGTTCCATCCCATGTAACAAAATATTAAATTTTAATGTATTTTAAAGTAAAGTAAAACTAAAAACTTGTACCATGTACAAAAATTATGGATGGCTGGCTGGCTTGCTCCACATGTATCTCAATGCTTTCAGTAGAGATCTGTGTGCCTTGTGACAAAAAACTGCTGCTAGCTAATGTATAGACTATATTCTTCAGTACTTGAAGTTTGTATTTTCAAATGTGCTGTGGAATTCTGTGGGGTCCTTTAATGGGTAATTGGGGTGGAATGAGTTCGCTGCTAAAATGCCAGAAGGTTCTGGGTTGAAGTCTAGAGAGAGATGATTACAGGGAAGAGGCTTGGGTAATTGACGGCCATTGAACAAAGGGATCACTGCTTCCACGGAGTTTGGCCAACATTTCCACAGGCCTTGCATTTAGCCAGCTTGTAATAATGAAGCTGTGTGTCTTTGTCCGTACTGTAGCCAATATATCTATCTCAATACTTTTATAGCCCTGTTGACCTGACAAGTAGTCAAATGGTTTAACCTAGAGCAGAATTTAGTCTGGCAGTGCGAGGTACTTTCTATGAATCCTCTAAATCCTCTAAATTACTTCAGTTCAAGTTAAATATAAGCGTAATAATACAAATATACCAACTTTCCAAATGTCAATCAGGACTAAGGGGCTGTCTACACGATTAAAAGCTGAAACTTTTTATGCGCTTGGGCTGTTCGTTTACACGACAACGCCGTTTTACGGGGGATGAAAACGCACTTTAGAAAACTTTTTGAAAAAGATAGCGTTATCATCTCCATGTAAACTAGATAAACGCGAATTTGTGAAAACAGTGGCGTCATGCGCATGCATATAACGTGTTCAGTCTATAGGCGTGTAGTGTTTCTTTACAAAGTGAGATCGCCAACTACTGGTCTGGAAGATGAATACAGCATTTTTAGTCACTTAATTGTTACATTTTAAAGGTGTAGCTTAATGTCTGACTAAAGACTTTCATTAACAATGACTCATGCTTGCATTAAGTCAGTTTTTCTATTCTCGGTTCCGGCTCGTTTCAACCCCTTGCGTGTGAAAATGAAGAGGTACTGGACATAAATAATAATAATAAAGAAAAAGAATAGTATGCTATTAATCTATTACATTGCACATTCTCAAAACTCTTGCTGTAAACACCCAAGCCTGGCAGATTATAAATCATGCATTTTGCCATTAAAGATTCATGCAGTTCATAAAGCATAACTCTGGGTGTTTATATATACATATGTTTTTCCACACTTAATATGATTTTTCTGGCTTACTGGGTTAGCCTGTGCATCGAATGGAGTATCTCTCAAGAGGGGTTTAGAGAAACATGGCCACTCATTATTTTGAGAACCATCTGCTAGTCAAGGTACTAATTCCGAGGAGGGATCTATTTCCTCTTCTACTCGATGATCTCCTGTAGCTGTTTGAACTTGAAATCTTTTGGTTATCAGCCCAGCTTCCTAACCAATACGCCACCATAACAAAACATTCAGAAGAGGGAATGAATCTAATTAAATTAAACATTTCATGGTCTACCAACTAAGCTACACTGGCTCCAAAGTCACCATCCACAACCAGTCATGCCTCATTCCCTTCACGTCCTCCACTCTCCAAGTACAAAATGACAAATCAAGCAGCTTTACAACCCATCCATGTGCTTCTCAATAGCCACCAGGCACTGTTTGATTGTGTATCAGCTTCATGGAGCAGCGGATATTGGCTTTGTTTGCCTACGGCTTTGTCGTTTTTCATCTGGGTCCCTTTTTTTTTCCATTTGGTATCTGAGTTCA
>JAPMNU011483067.1:0-24921 GCA_029874995.1 Alburnus alburnus | reverse complement strand
GAACAGGTTGTTTAACCATCCAAATGATTTCTAGACAGTTTTATTAAGTTAAAAAAGCTACCAAGTTCTCCTTTAAAAAACACACACAGCAGATTATTGCTGAAGTGAAAACACTTTCAAAAAATGAAAGTATGAAAAAGTAATGGAAGTTTAAACTTACAGTAAATCAAATATACTTAATATTTTTTCTTTTTTATAAAATATGTATTTTACAAAATATTTTTTACTTAAGGGCTTAAGGAATACAATTATTGACTACATGGGAACTTTAAATATTCTTAGTTCCTGGAAGGCCAGCAGAGTCCTGCAGAATTAAGGTTCAACCGCACCTGATCCAGCTAATCAAGACCTTTAGGCTTATTTAAAAAACTACAGTTGGAGCTAAAGGTGCGTTTCATCATGTCATGATTACTGCAATTATGTGTTTAACTCATAGAAAAGTAGTGTTCATTTCCTGAGATTGTAATTGCAGCTTGTAACATGACCGCTGACTGCTGATTCATTTAGGCGTTGATAGCAGTGTTATAGAAACACATAATGTCCTGTCCGAGGATGTGAACAGCTCAGAATACATCACGTGTTGTCATCTGGAGACTACTGTAAGTACGACATGGCGTGAACGCAGCGTAAACTCTGCAAGTCTGGGGACAGGACAGTGGACAGTTGGCCCTTTAGGCTTCAGCCCCTAAATTTCTACCAAGCCCCTCTAAAATATTTGTGATTAAATCTGTACTTGAATTTATAATTGCCTCAGTCCCCTTTAAAACACATAGAAAACGGCAGGCTTCAGCTCTTCCCCTTCTTTTAGTCAGCGCTGTTCAGCATGAGCGTATTCTTTAATGCGGGAGCAATACAAGACGGTTTCCCATTGTCTGTAAGAAGTTTTTGCTAAGTTCATCATTCTAAAGTTGTTTTCCTCCAGTGAATATTGAGAACTTAACACCCATGAAGACATGCTTGGAGAGCAAATCTAAGCTAAAGCCTGTATATTGGAAATATTATTGTCATTTGGGTTTAACAGGAGTTATTGTCCCTCATTTTTCATATTGAAGATGGCAAACCTAGGGATAGATGATGACAGAGATTAAGCCCATCTCCTGAAGAGTGCTTTCCCTTTAAGAACGCATGTTGGCTGAGCAGAGATGTGTTTTTGCATAAAAATTTATATGAAACTATTGAAAAACATGCACTTTATTAAAGTTACTTTTAAATGTATAGTAAACTCTGTTTCAGACACACAAACTCTTGTGTCATTCAGATTCATTGGTTTATATCTCTTGAGATCTGTTCTCGGAGCTCCTTCCTCTAGTATTATGAGCGGTAAATATCATCTCATTCAAACTAGTTTTATCTGTAGCACAAATATATATATATATATTTTTTTTTTTGCAGAACTTGTCCTCCTGGTCCACATAGGAAAAGTTATCAAGAATATGGTCCGTCTTTGGTTGTCATCCGCATCTCTTCATTATCCCATTGGATCTCGAGTTTGTATGCAGCTCTCATCAGGCACTTGGACATCAGAACGGCAGCTGTGAGAGAGTCGAATGTCTATGATAGGAGACAGCAGAAGGTCCAAGCAGTCTTCGTGGTGTCAGAAGGGACTGTGAAGACGTTGAGAGTCTTGACTTGGAAGATATGGCAGAGCATGCAGAGCTGCTAGCAGAAAT
This sequence comes from Alburnus alburnus, assembly GCA_029874995.1. Classification (NCBI taxonomy): domain Eukaryota; kingdom Metazoa; phylum Chordata; class Actinopteri; order Cypriniformes; family Leuciscidae; genus Alburnus; species Alburnus alburnus. The sequence goes on along the minus strand of JAPMNU011483067.1, from coordinate 23,251 downwards.
GGCAACTATCGGCCGTCTTTCGGCCACGGAGCGCCTGAAGCAGGCGCAGAAGAGACGCGCGCAGCAGCTGAAAGGCTGGGATCAGATGGACAAGGACAGTGCCCGTGGTCACAAGGGAGATGGGGTGAAGAAAAGCAGAAGGGTGACCTTCCACACCAACGTGACGTTACTGGAGGCTTCAGCCAGGAATGACATAGAGGAGGGTAAGAGTAGAGTAGCAATACTGCAAATCTCTTTCCCTTATTACAGTGGCTGTAGAAAGTCTACACACCCCTTTTAATAAAACTGCAGGTTCTTAAATGTAAAAAATAATCCAAGATAAATCTTGCTAGATCTTTTTTCTTTTGCTAGATCTTCTCTGTAATGTGATATTAAAAGCAGTTATAAATGTAGTTTTTTAATGACCATTAAAAATTACCCACCTCTTCCTCTCTCACCCAATGAAACTGTTTCATCAGCTGTTAAATCAAGATTATACACTTTAACACAAGTAGTAAATAAAATCCTACTATATTTTCAACAGAAGTTGATTGGTATGCTAGTATAAAGGCATTGTCCACACTAATACATTTTCATTTGAAAAACGCATCTTTTTCTCTCCATTTTGGTCTTCCGTCCACATTAAGACTGCGTTTTTGTTCTGCGAAAACTGAGCTTTTTTGAAAACTCTTTCCCAAGTGGATGAATTTGAAAACGCCATTTTTGCTTTGTAGTGTGGACTGTGAAAGGGAGGTATTTAAAAATGATGACGCATGTTTAGTCATGTGACGCATATTCAACCAATAGATATCTGTTTATACCGGTATTGTGCCAGTTATGTGCTATTCACTTTCACACTGTTGCTAAAGATATGTTACTTTGTACAATCTTCATATCGCAGTCCTGAAAAGATGACAAAATTTTACTCGCAATTGCTGTCCTGCGGCAAAACATGAGAGCAGTTGCGTTTTAGACCAAACATATGAGTGTGACCTTGGACGCATCAGTGAATGGTGAGATATCTTGCTAAATAAAATGATTCAGCAGAAGAGAACTTTATTATGTCTGTTCTGTCTGTATCATCTCAGTGAGATTTTATAAGGTTTTATGCATGCGCAGTAAAGTGAATTTAGCGTTTTCTGATGTTTCAGTGTGGATGAGAGACCTTTGGAAAACGTTTGAACTTGAAGATGCTAGTTGGGACGGAGAGCGTTTTGAAACATAAATGCAGTTTTAAAATTTATCCGGATTAATGTAGACGTAGCCAAAAATGTGAACATTTTAGTTTAATATTTAATTTTTTTTTTAGAATGTCAAAATAATTTCACATTTTGGGCACATTTTTGAAAATATGTTTTCATGTTTTTTTAATATGTATATTTACAATTTGGTTTATAAACCATATTTACAAATTTGTAAATGGGTCCAAACAACCCTCTTGACTTCCTTTTGTATGGGGAAAAAAAACAACACTTTTTAAGAAAAGACGGTGCAAGTAAACATGAAAACTCTGTCATTTACTCACATGACGGTGAGTAAATTATAACAGAATTTAAATTTTTTGTTGGATGAACTTTCCCTTTCATATCATCGTTTGTTCAAAATGTTTAGAGTTTGAAGGCTTAGTGACTTTACAGCATTTGTGTCTGTTGGCAGTACGAGAGTTGCTGAATAATGGAGTCAGTCCAGACCTGTACAATGAGGACGGGCTCACTGCGCTACATCAGGTACACACTCATCGACACAAACAACACACATATATAATCTGTGTGTATGTGACCATTAAGGTATTGCTGTGACAAAGCATCATTTAAATTTAGGAGCACAAGCAAAAATTTAGAAGTCAGAAATGAAATTTGGTGTAAGTCATGACAAAAGAGTTTACCTTCCCAGAAGTAATATTTTCAGTTAATTTGACTGGCTAATTTAAATGTTGTCATCTTCTTTTCAACATAATTTTCACACAATGTAGTACTGCTATTGTATTATTGATTAATTAAATTATATTATATTTAAATAAATACACACTTAAAGGATTAGTTCAACCAAAAAGGAAGGATACATGTACATTTCGTTCATTGGCATGTCTGTGTGAAAAAATGGAGGAACTGCGCAAATGTCATGTACTATACAAAGAAAGAGATTTCAGTTTTGCAGTTATTTGTGACTTTTTGTCAAAAGTCTTGGCACCATCAAAATTAAAGTCTGCTTCGGACACTTAATGACCAAACAGAAAATCATTGATTAAAAAATACCAAATATCTGCCGAAATATCAGCCTTATCAACCACTACACAAATCAACAATTTGGTTGTTGGAGGACTTGGCCGACTGTCTTGGCACATCCCTACTATTGAATCATGTATTCTACAGCCAAGAATTCAGATAACTGTTTCTCCGCAGAGCTGCATAGATGATTTTTTGGATGTAGCTCGCTGTCTTCTGGACGCTGGCGCAAACGTGAATGCGTGTGACAGTGAGCTGTGGACTCCTTTACATGCAGCGGCCACCTGCGGACACACTGACCTCGTCCAGATGCTGATAGAAGCGTAAGTCTCAGTTTATTTGTCATGCAGATCTTACTGTGTTTTGTCACCCACAACTTTTATTCTTTAAAACTGTGACACAGACTGTCTGAATTTATTCGTTTAGGGGTGCAGATCTGTTGGCGGTGAATGCTGATGGAAACATGCCGTATGATCTGTGTGAGGACGAGGCTACGCTAGAGCTCATAGAGATGATCATGGCAGAGCAGGGTGAGGGTTGCCTATAATTTACCTAATATTGAGCTAAATCAAACCTCTTATGTGCAGTGATGAACATTACCTTTAAAAGATAAAAGCTCATAAACTAGTAATGTTTTACACTGTTACTTGGATAGGAATGCATTTAGTTCTCAAAAAGTACTGACTTCGGAACCAAGTCTGTACTAGCATTTTGAGCGCTGTTGAACTGATTCTTAAAAACCTCTGATTGGCCATTGTAATGACCTGCTCAACATGTCTCTGATTGGCCATTGTGTTGACGTGCTCAACATATATGTCTGTGATTGGCTACAATGATCAACAAAGACATCTTTGATGATCTTCATCGAATGCTTACAGAGATACACACGGGAGCATTTGATAGCGGAGTCAGCGGCTATATTAGGGATCCGCTAGACGCATGTTTTCAAACGCTCCTGTGTGTATCTGTGTAAGTGTTTAATGAAGAAAGATGTCATTGTTGATCATTGTAGCCAATCACAGACATATATGTTGAGTACGTCAACACAATGACCAAACAGAGGTGTTTAAGAATCCGTTCAACAGCACTCAAAATGCTAGAGGGAAATGTTGGTATCGCCAGACCCTGTAAATGTTTCTTGGAGTGTGTTGCAGCCATCAAAATAAAAAATTTACAAATACAATTAATTTAGCCAGTGAAAACATTGGATAACATACTTTTGTCAGTTAAATAAAGGTTAAATAGAATTAACAAATGACAGATTGTTTTATGTTATTGCATTTTACAAAATGTGCCACTTTTCTGGAATTGGGGTTGTATTAAAACTAAAGATACATCTGTGTTGAGTGCACAGCTGGCAGAAAACAAGACAGACTCATGACACAGGCTAAATTTAATACCAATCTACACTGAGAACGAGAGGTTTGACACAGCAAAACTAGATTTTGCTACAGGTTACTAAATCATAATTGCTGTAACTGTTTAGTAGCATTTTAAACTGATTTTTATAGATTAGTTAGCCTGGGAAAACCCAGACAACTTCCAGAAAATTTAGATTTGCTCTGCAAGTAGTCTGGCAAAGAGCTCCTTCAAGCCCATTTCTAATCCGTTTAAATCGCGGCACCAATCAGAAACGTTGAGGTGGGCTTTACACGATGACGATCACTCTGATTGGTTTTAGGTCTATCCAAGGCATTTGAGCGACGTCCGTTGGTGAAGCGCACCAACTTTTAAATGCATTATTATATTCAAATTGCAAACACATGAGGACAGTCTCCATGAAAGACCCACTGGCAGATGAACGTGCTACTACATTTCTCTCCGAAACGGTAGGAAATTAAATTAGATTTATAAGAGGATTTTAACTGTGACAAGATGATTGACAGGGCAGTTTACCTGACATGATGCACGCGACAGATCCGTCCGATAAAGATGACGAAGTAGCATGTCCCAAAGCTTGCCTACTTTTTTGCTACACATTCAAAAGCAAATACATTTTCTTCACAAAAAGAGTACATACTTTTATGGCGTAGTGTAACTTAGGTGAATTGGGAAGCAGAATATGGCTTTACACGATGACGATCGCTCTGATTGGTTTTAGGTCTATCCAGTTGCGCCCAGAGGCATTTGAGGCCTTTGGAAATGAGTTATTAATGAAGCTTTGCCAGACCATAGTAGTAACGTAGTAACGACTCAGTTACTACTGAGAATGGTCTGGTTTTAACCAGGCTATAGATTAGTTATTGCAGTCCAACACATTTAAACAGTGATTTCTTAAACATCTCACAAAAGTCTTTTATCCATATGTTTTTAATTAGGGATTACTCAAGAGAGAATTGACGAATGTCGCGGAGCCAAGGAGAAAGCGATGCTGTCTGACCTCCGAGAGCTTGTGGCGAGCGGAGCTGATCTGAATGTGAAGGACGGGCAGGGGGCCACTCTGGTGAGAGGCCGCAGTACATACAGACAGGACGATCATTTATAATATTACAAAAACTAAAGTTCCAGTTCTCTGTGTAGCTGCATATAGCTGCTGCTAATGGATACATGTCAGTGGGGGAGCTGTTGCTGGAGCACAGGATGTCTCCTGACGACCGGGACGCTGACGGGTGGACGCCGCTCCATGCTGCCGCCTGCTGGGGACAGGTGAATACTGACACTCATGAGGGTTTATTAGTCAGCAGCCGCTATAAAATCTAAATGTACCCCATTTGTTTTCTTAATGCATGTTACTGGTCTTATTGTAGTTTTGAAATATTTTTTTATAAAGACCTTTAAGCAAAATATAAATATCTAGTTTTCATGCCGACTTAAATGATCTAAAATACACCATCACAAAGCAAAGTTTCATAGGGATTAGTAAAGAGTTTGTGTGAGACACATTTTAACCATGATATAGAGAAATGACACAGTTATAACATCACATGTGGCAAAACTGATGGCATAATCAGCGTAGTTACAGTAGTATTTACAGTGCCTCAGCCTCCAGTGCTGAAACGAGCCGGTTGTGGTAAGGGGCGTTACATTTCTGGTATGCTCTTAGCAGTTGACACACTTTTTTTCTTATTTTTCTCCATTCTGACAACTGATGGAGTTTTGGTTCCTTGCCACTGTTGCCTTTTTTCACCTTTTTTTGCCATTGGCTTGGTTTGCTTAGTTGCTAATTTAACATTAAATTTAATATTCAACAAGAATATTGATCTGCCTGCATTGACACTATTATACAACTGAACTGAGCTGGATGGTGGCATAACGGTTTATAGATAGATAGATAGATAGATAGATAGATAGATAGATAGATAGATAGATAGATAGATAGTATAATTACCTCATGTCTCAAAGCACATAACATTACAATAATAATGAACGTAAACTACTTAATGAGCTCTGTTTGTACCACCTGACTGCTGTAGATTAATTTCGCAATTGATAGTGTTGACATAGAAACGCATAAGTCTGAGGACGTGAACCACTGTGAGTAGAACATCACAGGTTGCCATCCTGTAACGATTACAACAAAGCGTGAACGCAGCATTAGCTCGTTGTTTTGGTTCAGGAGCCGGCTGCCGGCTGCTGTTGTCTGTCTGCATAGCCTTACTGAACGCCCTGATGATGTGTGATGTCTGCGCGAGGTATGGAAATACATATGTTGATAGGTAGGTTTTTGGTCCTGTGACTTCCACAGAAGAGATATGTACATGTTTTAGCATTTCGACCATTTATTGACCTATTATTGATTACTATCAGGATGTGAAGAGCGTTTCAACCACTGATCTATATACAACTGGCTATAACAACCAACCAATAATAGTCCATGACTGAGAAATTAATGAAAGGCTCTTGGCCTTTTAAAAAAAAAAAATGTTTCTGTTTAGTAAGTAATAAATGGTAAACTTAGTCATTTCAAACATGTAATGGACCTTTAAATCATAAAACTGTTAGTTGAAATGATTATATTGACTTTAATGGCAAAATTTATGTTTATTCTTCTTTGATTTGTGTCTTTCTGCTCTTATAGATCCATATGGTGGAGTTGCTAGTGGCTAATGGTGCGAGTTTAAACGCCAAGTCTGAGCTGGACGAAACGCCTCTGGGTATACGACACATCCCACATGTTTGATCAGGAGTGACTTAGCAGGAGGCTTCATGATACTACTTGTGTTGTTTTGCAGATGTGTGCACTGATGAGGAGGTCCGCGCAAAAATGATGGAGTTGAAACACAAGCATGATGCCATCATGAAGGGTCAGGACAAACACAAGAACACATTGCAGAGACGAGTGTCCAGCACGGGTAGCAGAGGGTGAGTACTAACAGCACAACAAAAGCATCATTTGCACCAGAGCATACACAAAAACCATGGAAACGTTGCTCAGTTGCTGTATCATTTACACTGGAATGATGTAGTTGGCATTTTTCATGAATAGATAATAGTGTTATCATGCTAATTGTGATCTTAATATACAATTAATAATGATTATATAAAGAACCCCTCTGAAACGGTGTGTGTGAGCTCTTCTTTGTGTGTATTGTGTGTTTACAGTAAAGTAGTGAGGCGCAGCAGTGTGAATGAGCGCAGCAGTCTGTACCGCAGAGAGCATCAGAAGGAAGCCATGGTGTGGAAAGAGAGAGGAAGACAGACAGATGCTCTGGATGATGATGAAGACAGGCAGACGGATGCAGAACTGAACCTGCACGCTGCACTGGTGAGAAATTTAAAACCTTCAGAAATATGAAATATGACAGTTTGGGAACACTCTAAGCTTCCAATGATGAAGATCATGGTTATTAAAAAAATAAATTACCTAATTAAACTAATTGAAATCACATGGTGGGTCAGTTGATTGTAAGGCCTATATATATATATATATCCCTTCATCAAATGTGTTCACCATTTGCCTGAAGAAGACCCAGCAGGGTCGAAACGTTGCCTTTATATTAAATAGGGGAGTTTAAAGCAGTGTTGCGGACATTATATATTTTTTCACTTTATTAAAAAAAATAAGACATAATCCTTTTTGGTTATTTTGGTCTTATTACTCTTAAGATTAAATACGTTTTTTTTTTATTTTGAAAATACAGGTGAAAAGAAAGGAAGATGTCGCATTTTGACCAGATTTCAAAATGATATAGATCTGTTTGTCGTCTGCATAAAAATGTTGATTGGGGCTAAGTGATCAAGATGAAATTCAAGACAAACGAAAAAGAGCTTTATCAAAATATTACAGAGGGGTACAATGAAAGAAGCATATACAGATGTTTTAAATGTTTATCTCCTAGGTCCCCTTTAGTCCATTTTCTAATAAAAAATTATGTTTATTCTAAAAACTCCTACACCTTCTATGGACCGTTTGCACAGTTGTCAACTTTGCAAATCTAGTAAAGGTTTTCATGTATATTATCTTATTTTATTTAATTTTTTTAATGTTGACATCTTTCTCTCTTATGACCAACGTAATCAGATTTTAAATTGTAATAATATTTCACAATATTACTTTTGCTTCACTTGCCTCGGTTCTTCACAATCCGCACGATTCGATTACGATTTAGAGGGTCATGATTTGTTACAATTCTCAATTCATCTTTTCCTTCAATTATTTTATTAGTAATAATTACTATTCAGAATACTATTAATAATCACAATGTTGTTCCTTTTCTATTTACTATTTCTTATTAAAAATAAGACAAAAGTTGCAAATAACAAACAGGATTATGAATTATGTTTGCAGATATTTAGGAAATATGATTTGCTCTGAAAAACAATGCTACAGCCAGTTATTGTACTGGTTATGTTCACTTAAGACATTTACAGTACATTTAATCATTTATCAGACGCTTTTATCCAAGGCGACTTACAAATATGGAGAGCAATAGAAGCAATTAAACAAAAGGACAACAATATGCAAGTGCTGTGACCCTTCTCACTTTAGTACACACTATAAACGTCTTACAAATAGATATATAGATTTGACCATCCTTGGTGAATTTTCTTGTACTTTCCCCTCCTTCACTTTAGGTGTCCGGCACTAATGCCACCCCTGTTCCTCCATTAGAGGTTGTCGAGGTGGAAAACGGAGCTCAGGTTTTGAGGAACGGCAGCACAGCGTCCTTTTCTTCCTCGCATCCTGGAGAACTCCAGGGCGGGGGCCGCAGGGATCGCAGCGCCTCCTATCAGCTCACTCCGGATTCGGATGCTACTGGCGGGGACAGCATGAGCAGAGAGAGATCTCACCACACGCTCGCAGATCTCAAGCGCCAGAGAGCTGCAGCTAAACTACAGAAACACCCAGCACCTCCTTTACCCCTGTCTGCAGGCCCTCAGGATGAGCTCGTCCCTGAAGGACCCCAAGGGCCACTGGAACCCCCTGAATCGGTACAGCAGGATGCGTCCCCCAATGCAGTGTACTTTACCAAAGCTAGTGGAGATCCACCTCTGCTGAAGCTGAGAGCACCAGAAGAGGACACGACTAACACAAAAGAGCCGTGCTGTGGACTCATGTAGAAGCAGCAAATGAACACGTTTGGCTTCATATGATCGCGCGGTTCTGACGTGCTACATGGACGAACGAAAAATATCAATCAGGCAGGTACGTGGAAATGAGTTTTTATGTCCAAGTCAAGCTTTCTCTCATGGACTGAGTGAACTCACATTTTCAACACTAATGACGGAATAATGACGGACTACACAGCTTCTTGATTGAATAACACATGAAGAAATAGAGAAAGAAAAAGAGCCCACGTTTTCAAAACTTACATTTTTTTTGCAGTATTTCACCCTATTATGCTAATCCTTTTATTTTATTTAGTTGTTTTGGTCATTAAAGTTTCAAAGACTCTGTTCAATACTGAAAAAAAACCTGACACAGCACTTTACTTGACCAAACTTTCAGCAATCTTCATAACTTTAATGGATATATGTACTATATATGTAAAAGTATATTGGTACAAATAAGCTCATTTGAATTGCACTGATCAAAGTAAATCATTTCATTAACCGTTCTTGCATTTTAACTAGTACGCTTGCACTTCAACACCTGGTTGCACCATTTGCTTGCTGCTCTCAAAACCCTCGAATCCAAGCTTCTTGATGTTTATTGCCTTTGAGACTGAAGTTCTTAAGCTAATTTTATATTAATGTAAAAATAATAATTTAGAAATAAAAAGATGCACTAAGGTCAGTGTACCTTCAGATAGTTTGTTTTCTTCAAACCTTCTCATGAAGCATCTCATCTTTTTTTTCTCTCTTTGTTTTAATGCATCAAATGGAAATAAAAAATAAAATAAAAAATCCAATTATGAAGTTAAGACTTTTTGGTCTAAAAACCTTCTAGCCATTTAATTTTCCATGTAAAAAAATAAAAAATAACAGTTTAAAAAAACGGACAATTATAACTCGGCTTGATTTTGAGTTTTTTTGTTTGTTCATCAGCTTGAATATTTTATGCACACATGTGGCCGGCACTGAAACACCGCTTCTCAATGGTCACCCGCTCCATCTCGCTTTACAATGATCATTTTAACAAACTTAAAAATGGTTGTAAACAGCCTACCTGAATCGTGTAGATGGAACTTGGATCTGGCGCTTTCATGTTTTTTGTCTCACATGTCAAGTTCAAGGGGTCATAAAAACACAGACAGAAAAACCATTATGACTGTTTGTGAATAGCCGGTGTTATATTTAACACATGCCTGAACATAACCAAGCACAACCATGAAAAGCGCCCAAAAAGGCAGGAAGCTCTCATTCTGTAATTTTTCTATGTGTCATAAACCCATATAGTCCCATGTGAATTTATGACCCATGTGAATTTATATTTCAAACCTAAACATGACCACTGTTGCCCAAGAAATTTATATTTATGATTATTATTGCTTATATTATTATATGAATTTATTGCTTATATTTACACATACATACATACATACACACATACATACACACACACACACACACACACATATATATATATATATATATATATATATATATGTATATATATGTATGTATATATACACATATAAATATATATATATAATATATGTATGTATATATACACATATAAATATATATGTTTATAATTTCTATGATTTTGAATAAAGAATTTTGTATAAGGAAAATGAGCGTATCTGCATATTCATCATTGTTTTAAACCAGAAATGAAATCTAAATAATCTTTATGGTTTAAGTGACTGGTTTAAGTTGTTTAGTTAGTTTTTATTTTTTCATAACAGTGCAGGTTTAATTAGTTTGTGCTCAAATGTTCAGTGAGATTTGAATAGAATGAGTGAAAGAAACACTAAGTTTGTTATGACTGGCAGAAATGGATGGATGATTTTCAAAATATCTTTAGCGTTTGCACTTTGAGGCTTAAGACTGTATTTCACAAGAAAGAATTCTATACTGTTCTATAAGAATTCTAATAGTTTTGTGTAAATGACAGCCATTCTTTTCTTCAGGAACACATCTGCAAAGTCTTGCACCTTTTTGCACTTTGTTTACCTTTTCTGATCACATCAAGTGCTCTTGTTCTTTGCTATGATGCTCCAGTCTTAAAATGTAAAGAATATGTGTCAGTGTCCTAAATGCAACTGCAGACGAGTTTAGTTTTATGCAGTTTGCCTTTCCAATGTGTTTTACTAAAACAATTAACATAATTTACTCTGTCTTACATGCATATGCATTACTTGTAAATCTCTGTTTTTCAAATTATGAACTGTAAAAATGGTTTCATGGATTTAATTGATTTTGGATTTATTTTTATTTAATGAACTTTGAACCGTTTGTGTGATATGTTTTAGATGTGTTAGGATATAGAGACTCAATGAAGAGCGGATGCTTAATGACATTATTGAGAGATTACATGAACTCCATGAATGTCAAACATTTCACATTTATTAAATATCTAGAAGCTTATCATGATAATTGGGGAATTACCTGAGCTTTATATTCTAGAAAACTGTATAAAATTGATATTCCTATAATGTGACGTTAACATGGCACCAACTGGGTAACAAGTAACTGAAGGTCTCTGAGGTGCAATGATCAATTTGGATGCAGAAGTCTGTATTTAAACTATTTTTACCAACACTTTTTCAGGGATATTTTATTTCGGCAATTTTGATATATTTGAAATTTAAAATATCTCTGGACTACGTAATATGAACTCTACCATGAAACACGTGCAAACATTTAATCTTGACATGCAGTGTTTACTACTGGACAGCACTTTTCACATTGTGAAATGCCTTAAATGTAAATGTCATAAAATTTCATGTTTTTTTTTTTTTTTTGACATCCGTTTTATACATGTTCCTTTTCTATGTCATCTACTTGATCTGTTAAATTTAACTCTGGTGTCTGTAAATATATTCAGAGACCGAAAAGTTTGAATAAATTATACATGCATATTGAAAGTTTATGAATAATTCAGTTCTTGAGAATTGTTGCCTTTGTGTCCTGAACTGGATTAAAGTTTGTTAGGAGTAATCAGTCACATGGGTAAATTTTTTGAAATTAAGATTTATATAGCATACATAAGCTTTTCATTGATGTATGGTTTGTTAGGATAGTACAATATGTGGCTGAGATACAACTATTTGAACATCTGGAATCTGAGGGTAGCCAAAAAATCGAAACGGAGAGAAAATCGCCTTTAAAGTTAGTCCATTTGTGTTCGCGATTGTGCTGCATTCACTCACAAAAATAAATGTTTTATATCTTTATGGTAGGAATTTTATAAAATATCTTCATGGAACATGAAAACCTAATGATTTTTGACATAAAAGAAAAATCGATAATTTTGACCCATACAATGTATTATTAGCTATTGCCACAAATATACCCGTGCGACTTGTTTTGTGATCCAGGGTCACATTTCTCCTTGTATAGAACCTTTTTGGCATAAAATTGAGTCAAGGGGGATTTATATGGAAACCCATTGAACTTTTTTAATAACAGTGCAGAGCACCTAACATCACTGTACTGGCTAAATCTAAACATTAATTCAGCAAAATTGTTATCCATGTCGGCACTAATGACGTCAAACTTCGTTAGTTCAACTTCATCACTAAAATTAACATTAAAGAGGTGTGTGAACTTGCAAGTATGATGTCATACACCGTAATNGTTCGGCCTTGGGTGCAAACTGGTGGGACCGGACCCCGTGGTGAACAGATTGAGGGGAAATATAACACAAATGAACAATTTATAAAGCTTAGCTTGATGAATTTTAGATCTATTTCTACTAAAGCACTTATCGTTAATGACATGATCACCTATCACAACCTAGATGTGCTCTGTTTGACAAACCTAGCTAACCAGACGATTACATTCATTTAAATGTCTCTACACCCCCAAAGATAACATTGACTAGTGTAAATGATACATGCATTTTGGCGTTTGTAGTCACCAGAGGCACCACACAGACTTTATCAAGGAATTTGCTGATTTTAGAGTTAGTACTGGCTGTTAGATTGGCATTATAGACCTTCTAAACTATTGGAGTTGGACAACACGTGTCAGTACCCACTCATTGTCAAAATCATACTTAAGATTTAATATTGTCACATTGATGACATTGAAATTCTCATCAAAAGTACTCCTTAAGTTCGGGCCAAATTCCGAGCTCGGCGTCCTCTCCTTGGACAGCACGTCAAATACGCATATTTTTTACACTATATCTGATTATATCTAAGTGTGAACTCGTGAAATGGTATCTGTGCTGAATTCCAGTTGGGATTTAGACCATTTCATCTCTCTATTGGTTTTACTGGACTGTGCAGCCTTTGATACTATAGACCACAACATTCTCTTAGGTAGACTCTAGTGGAATTGCATTTAGGATGGTTTAAGTTGTATTTACTTGACCATTATCAATTTGTGGCAGTAAACAAAGAGGTATCATATCAATCAAAAGTTCAGTCAAGTCACCTTTATTTATATAGTGCTTTTTACAATACAGATTGTTTCAAATCAGCTTTACGGTGATAGCAGGAAAATAATGCAACAGAGTTTGTTTCTGCTGTACAGCAGATTTCGAAAATCTCCTAAAATTCTCCTAAAAGTTCTCTGGCCAACGAACGAACAGTGTGTGATTATGATTCAGGCAGCATTATAGGTCACAAGTTCCATCTGGATGAAGATCAGAGTTCAGTGTGGAGTACCACACTAGAACTCTGATCTAGAGTACTAGAACTGTTGCTTTTCACCCTGTACATGCTACAGACTACATGCTACTCGTCCCATCAAATGCCGCTCGATGGTGTTTTAAGCCCCCAATGGCTCCTTAGAGGCAGCTAACCCTACCCTTAACCTTAAACCTACCCATCCCCTCACTGCCTGGAAGGCGCTGTTGGGGGCTTAAAACACCAAGTGCCTCAAATGCCAGCGTAATGTATCCTGATCTTCAAGCAAAAGGAGCTGGATGAATATGTTGAATGTTATCAATACACAGTCTGATTTGTGATGCAGCCAGGAATCATAAATCACACCATGTTCGTTCTTTTGTCAAGAGGAGAACTGGCCCCCTTACCGAGTCTGATTTTTCTCAAGGTTTTTTGCTTAATATCTAAATCGAATTTGTTTAATAATTGATGAATCCTGCAACATTAACACTATTAAACTGAATTAAATCAACATTGAACTGACTTATATGAACTATTGTCTTCTGTAGAGTTTCTTAGCTGAATTGAACTCATTTGATAATTGATTAAATGAATCAACACTGAACTGACTTGAGCTGAATAATGAGGCAACTGTCTTCTGCACAGCTCCTTTGTAGCAGAATTTGAATTTGTCTCATTTTCTACAGTATGGCAATGACAGATTTATTGTCTCTCCATATACAATACCTGGATGTTCCCAAAACATTTTTTCCCCCCACTGGCATTTTCTTTATAGAAAATAAGCTCTGTGACCAAAAATAGATCATGATGATCTTCACAATTAAACACAATTCTGATGTTCTGAAGGCTAAATGCAATTGGCAGAAGTAAAAAGCTAAAAAGAAACTACACCACAGTTGATTGCCTTCAACATCATCATCATCATTAAGCTTCCATCAGCTCTTTCAGTCTTTATTTAAACCTTTTCCTTGAAAGCTTAAGTTAGAGTAGTTTGCAAGAGTATAAACACAACAAGACTGTGAAAGCGGACTAGTAGAGGAGTAGATTAGATGAGATGAGAAGAGTTTACCTGTTTAATGTCACCAATAGTCCCATTTAGCCACTTTTTCCAAGACAAGTAAAAGCTTCAAAAACACAAAGAGTGCTAAAACTCGTTTCTGGGTTCTGGCCTACAAAAATACTCTTCATCAGACCAAATAAAAAATAAATCTACTGAAAAGCATTTACATGTATATACCACTAGTTTATGTTGTATTACGCTGGCATTAAATTATAATAAACTGGTAATAACAATAAACACTGCTGTTATGGGGTTACTAATACAGCTGCTGAGGGGAAACCTGTATTTGACATCTTATCTCACTGCCATTATACTTCTCTCGATATATATCTTGTCTTCTTTAGGAAAGTCAAGGGAATGCAATACTGGATTTTTTTTTTATTTGCTTTTTCACTTACAGCAAATGGGAATGTAAAAATAAGATTTGCTTTGGTCTCCCATGCATCACCCTCTATATAGTATCATTTTTTCCTTGCTGTATACTTTCCAAAAATGAAAGTGTAAAAGGGTGTTTATGTAATTATGTGAATTTACATAAAGTAGCCAATATAGTTCTTTCTCCCCAAAGCTACAGTTCAGTAAAAACAAAACAAAAAAAACACCAAAAAAAAAAAAGTTATAGTCTAATAACGCTACATAGATCATATCTGTAAATCTGCTTTGGAATATGCATGTATTGTTAGGCCTGTGGACATGGATTGCATTCTCTCTCCAATCATTATCTCTCAGGTGCCTGGCTAACTGAATTTTCCTCCCCTAATTATCAAGTCTTCTGTGATTGGCTCAATAGCACAGGAACGTTGGATAAAAGAAGAGCTGAGTGGGACTAAAGAAAGGTGGCTTTTTTATATACTTGAAATAGTTTATTAAAAACAATGCACGAAATGTTCAAGTCTTTCTTTATTTAAGCTTCGTAACTTGCAAGTCTCGTCAACATTCCCAGTGTTTTTTGAAGATTAAAAAAAAAGAATTACATTGCATCTCGTCTGAGAAAAAGAACAGAAATGAGTTGTTTTCAACATTTCACTCACACGCATGCTGAGTAGATTCGATTTTTTTTTTTGTATGGCAATTTAGACAAAATCACTGATGTGTCTACCTCTCCATTCAGTTAGTTTAAGCTTCAGGTAAGCTATTACAAAATGTACACAGTCTCACACCCCGGAAGACATTTCTCCAGGAATTCTTGTTTTTTATGGCAGTTGTTATACACAAATATACAATAAAACATTGCTACTCTTGAATGCTTTCGAAGTGTTTTTTTTTTTTTTTTAACTACATATTGATACACAGTAGATACTTGTATTTGTGAAATTTGACAAATCATGACAAAAATTGTCTAGTACATTTGTGTTTTCTGTGTTACAAATACATTTAGACCTTTGCATACAGACAATAATAATATACATAAAAGAAACATTGTTCTGCTCTCTTGCTGTTGGCATTAATGTCGTTGTTTACAGCTGATACATTCTGAAAAAAAATGATCTTCCCAAACATTAGAGACAGAAACATAAAAAAAAAGCTTTAATTTGCTGGCAGCCTGTTCTTGGCAATTCAACAAATCATCAAGCAAGTCGTGGAAAGAAGAACATTTTTCTGGGATGTTTTTTTCTACCACAGTGCTAATCGATGTTATTGAGATGTTTAATACAAACCACTGGAAATGAGATAGTGTCGCATCATTGAGGAAAATTCGTATTTGCAGTGAGCTTTAGCTGAACCTGATATTACTTAGATGTCATTGAATCTATCAATCAAATTGTCTAAAATTTATTACAAAGTATAACATTTCCATAATAACCCTAGACATAGAAATCTATAAGAAGTTTAAAAACCACACTCAAAGAGAAAACTTCTAAAACACTGGAACTCAGTGAATGAAAGACACAGTGATTTTAATGAAACGTTGGAATGTGACTGAAGGCAATATATTAAAAACACGTTATTGGCTACGTTAACAGATTGTCCTTAAAAATTCCTCTCAGCATCTATCAAGTTGATGATTTTTTTTTTCACAGAGGTTCTTTAGTGGTCCAACAACATGCAACCTAAACTATCAGTTGGATGGAAACGTGGCTCAAGATGTAGGGTAGGGACTGCACTAGAACTTTTAACCCCAAAATCAATCAATCAATAAATACATTAAAATGAAAAAAACCCATTCTTTGGAATCTTGCACATGCTCGATATTTGGTGTAGATGTGTGATTGTGTTTTTAAAGGACCCAATATATTTACATTATCAGATAATTAAAGACATACATAAATGTATACATGTCTTTAATTTAATACTGTAAGTTCATATCTGATTTTTGGCTGTACTGTATTTGATAACATTACACATGACCACATGTACCTCTATAGTAACCTTTGGAACAGGCTGATCATTGGTGAATGTAACTTTGATTATGAAGTATTTTTGAAGGCACAGGAAAATACGACCAAACATTTAGTCTGAAGAACTAAATATTGCTAAATAATCGTTACTTGATTATACTAAAACAAAAGGCTGCATGGATACTTTTTAAACGACTTAGATGAGACAATATTTGCAAGCATGTTTTTATGGAAAAGCACCCACATTCCTGTGATCACTGTAAAGTATCCACTGTGTATTATTCGGTAACTGGCTCATTCCTCTTCTACAGTACTTTTATTCATTTTTAAAACTTGAAAAGGTTAAAAATGCTTAAGTTGTAATTGAAGGTAGTTCTATAATAAAGCATATTAGACTCTTCTACAAATATGTTCTGATCTGTCTCAGTCTCTTAAACATTATTCAGCACAGCTTGATTATTTACACAATAATCATGAACAGGTCTCCATCATGCCTAACAAGTTAGAAATAAAGTTAAAGTTCTTGACCTAGCCGAGAGACACTGGGGTTAGCTCATAAAAGTTAGTTTTTAATATATATATATATACTGCATATACTAAATTGTTATATTATCATACAGATTTTCAGAATGAAACTGTAAGTGAGCTACACTAACACACTCTTAGAAGAAAGGGTTCTATAAAGAACCTCAAAAGGGTTCTGACATGGGATCATATGTATTTAGTTTTAATTAATTCACTTTCATGAATTAAGCAGCTTGTAAACACTTTTAATGAAAAATAACTTGTTAAACATTAAAGTATTACAACATTTCTTCTTATGTGGAACCTTTTTGGCATAAAGCGTTCGGTAACACTTTATTTGACAGTGTACCTGTTACACATCTTGTAATAACATAGTAATAACATAGTAATAACGTTATATTATATATAATTACGAGCAACTAACCCTATGTTGTTGTTAATTAATATTACTCAGTACTTATTTGTAATTACACTAAGGGCACCTTAAAATAAAGTGTAAGCGATCATTCTTTAAAATTCCGTCAAGAATTCTAGAACCCCAACTGAACCTTTTTTCTAAGAGTGCAGAGCATCGCATCATCAAATCCAATGCTAATACGTCCTATTTTACCCACCAAAACTTCTTGAAGGATGATGTAATTTAAGAACAGTATTTTGATATGAAGTCTAACAGGATGGAAAATGATTGAAGAAAACTAATGTAATGTCCATCAGTACAATTTGTGAGTTTGATCTTTCATTACGTGCGTTGGACATGAAAACGTACGAGAGAGTAGAAATGACCCAGTCTGACTCTGCACCTTTTGTGTGTAAACGAACTGCCGCCCTACTGGTTTTCTGCTGGCTGTGCACGAGAATCAATGAACATGAGTATGGAGCTGATATGTTGTTTTGTATGATTTATTGTAAATACAAATGTTTCTTTCCTCTAAAGTCTTGCTTGTTTCTGAATGTTTGAAACAAAAGTACTGTATGTCCATAAAATAAAAAACTAAAATACAATTATCTATCAAAACTATAAGTAACTCAAAGTACTTTAAAAAAAGAATAATAATAAAGTTAATAATTTGAACATGTAAAATGATAACCTTGATTCACACTGATAGGTGTGAATATAAAGTCTAAGAGCTCTGTGACATCAGCCAGCAGAACAGAAAAACAAAGTCACCTAGTGAGTCACAAAATCACTATATAGTGGACACGATTGTTGCAACATAAAAATGACTTTGAGTATTGTTGTTTTGCCCATCTGTCAACGTTATCTTCATTCTCGACCCCTATAAATTTGTTTGTGCTTTTATCTGACAGTGTTATTTTTACAGTCGAAGGGCAAAATAGTGCTGTCATATACATTATATACATCCGTATGTATCCTCAGCTCAGTGTTCCTCTTATAAGATTTACAAATTATACATATTTTACTAAAATTACCTGGCCTTGCCTCACTCAGCTATGTGCTTATGAAAAGTATATACTACATTAAACTCATACAAGCAATGCCTTATTTTTTGTTACATAAAAGTACATTCATATGGTTATGCATGTTTTTGAACTATTATGGATGATATTAAAAGCAGTAAGAGTATAGATATCAGACTTGTATGAGGGTAAACATGGAATGCAAGCAGACATTCCATTGCAAGATATATATTTTTTTAAGTAGATTTCTACTGGGAAATCTATATTTTGAGAGATTTTCTCCAAAATGTTTGGGGAAGAATCTGTCTATCCGCATGGAACAACTTGAAAAGTCACGGTTTCGATTAATGTGGCAGCTCGCTGATTAGGACCAGTATAATACGTAACAATTTCTAATAATTTTAATAACATTTTGTTTTTGTGGAAAAAATAATGAACTGATAATTCTGACTATTGACCTGAAGTGATGCGTCTCGAGGCGCCATGTTTGAATATGCAGTAATATCTCTGCGTATAGCGCACAAGCAATCTCGATGGTGCTTTTAGGTCCTTTTCCGGAACTCATCAATGTGACGTTTCTGCTCAACATCTCATTTTGTGCTCCGCAAAAGAAAGAAAGAAAGAAAGAAAGAAAGTCATATGTGTTCAAAACAACATAAGGGTGATGACTTTTTTCATTTTCTGTGCTAGGTTTAAAAGTGATTGCTAATAACTAACTAACTATCTTCAAAACTGAAATCAGTTTAAGAATGTTACCATGGGATGTAGTGGAGTGTTTCGAGGCAACAGGTGACAGGCAGTAACAGGAAGTGGAAGAGACAGAAGGGAGTGACACTGGAGTTTGGTGAGAGAGTGGAAGACATTGGTAGTTTCTGTTTCCCTCAAAGTTTAAAGAACACAGCGCAGAAGCACAGGAGAGCAGATGACATGCTTTATCCCCCTCCAGATCTGAAGAATAGACACAGAAAAGAAGGAAAATATAGGGAGAGAAAGAATATGTTAAATGATGCAATTCACAATGTATTGTAGTTTATATTCTTTATTTGCCTCAAAAATGAAGACCACACGAGTAACTTCAAATACTTCAAAAGTTCCTGAAGCAATAATATGATTAAAATGGCAAGGGTCATTTATTGTTCACAGCTCAAATATATACGTTTTATGAGGTTATGGGATTGTTTCTGTATTGGTAATCCAATGAGGTCTGCATTATCTCTACTAACTGGAATTTGTGAATAAATGTGGTGTCTATTTATTGGTATATTGATATGAATATGTAAAAAAAAACATTGCAAACATTTTTGGTCACACTTTGTATTAGGTGTCTTTAATTGCTTATGTATTTACATAAAACATTTTTATGTTAAGAACTACGACTTATTGTGTTAAGTTAAGGTGCAATGGAAGGGTTAACATTGTAATTGCAGAAATAATGACAGCTGCAATTATATGCAGGTCATTTAAAAATATAAGTGCAACGATAAGTACATTATATAAAATTATGCATTTAAACGGTAAAGACACTTAATATAAAGTGGGACCACGTTTCTTTCTATCTTTCTTTTAAAAAAATCAAATAAAAACAAACTAAATGCAGAAACTAAGATGTGAAAAAACAGCTGGTGTGATATATGCTAGGTGGACATGGGTGTATGATATCACATGTCTTGTTGGGCGGGTTCATACCTTCCTCTTCTGATATTTCTGTTGTCAAGAAAGAAAACAGAGAGAGAATAGGACTGTATTTGTGTATCTGTATTTGTCACACTGTGCTGCATTTACCATAAAAAATAAGACATGCAGTCAAGATAATTAAAGGGGTCATATGATGCTGTTAACAGAATAGGGTAACATGTTTTATTGTTCAAAAAACACATTATTTGCACATAGTGTACATTATTGCAGTACCTATTATGCAAGTACAAAGCCCCTCCTTCCGAAAACCCAGTGCACTGTGATTGGCCAAAAACCTTGAATGTGTGTCGGAAATGTAACGTCCCTTACTATAATTGTGAGCTTCAGGTTCCAAGGCTTTAAAGGGGTGGTTGAATATGATTTCACTTTTAGAACTTAAGTTAGTGTGTAATGTTGCTGTTTGAGCATAAACAACATCTGCAAAGTTATAATGCTCAAAGTTCAAAGCAAATGCAGATATTTTCTTTTAAAGAATTTCTTTTTAACGACTACAACAAACGGCTGGTAGGGACTACACTGCATTCCTCCCGGGTTAGTGACATCACCAACCCTAAAGTTTACATAGACCCGCCCCTGGGGACGCGATTTATAGATTATCGAGACAGAATATGCTAATCAAGGCCTAGAAGATAACTACACATAAGCTAAATAAATTCACCAACTAACCATTCAGAAATGTTGTCTACATGTTGTCACTTCTTCTTGAGTCTCTCCATCTTTCTGACTTCGGTTTGAACATAAAAGGCTAAAAGTTTTTGAAATTTTCAGTGCATGTGTGTGTGAGGTAAAAGGACACGAGCTCTTGAAGCTCCGCCTCTGTGCTGGGAGCAGCAGCTCATTTGCATTTAAAGAGACAGACACCAAAACGGTGCGTTTTTACTCACCCTCAAAAAGTGACAACTTTAACATGCTATATAAAAATATCTGTGGGGTATTTTGAGCTAAAACTTCACATACACACTCTGGGGACATCAAAGACTTATTTTACGTCTTGTGAAAAGGGCATTATACCACCCCTTTAAGTAATTGTAAACACACAGTTAATAATGTCGACGGTATTACCATACGAGTTCAAACCAGAGTCAGATTCTAAAAGGATTGAGCAGATATACCAGAACCAAGCACGACTTAAGCAGAGCGTTTCACAGTGGTGAGTTTTTATCTCTTACCTTTCAGATACGATTTTACATGGTTTCATTTGTCCTCTTCACCCTAACAACTTTATGTCCTGAAGTGACAGCATAAAATACTGTTTAAAAAAAATACTGAAGTGTATTTTTTCTAGTTTATTTAGGTGTGTGCAGCCAGCGTTGTACGAGCTGGAATCTGTATTCTGTAAAAAGTGCTGTACACAAGCTAACTTTTGGGTTGTACTGCTCAGGAACAGCATTATAAATAAATCTTAACCACTGGTTTTGCTTTTGCAGCCTAAAAACACAGCGTTTACATCTGGACTTTAATCAAGATGTTTTAGGCAGGTCTGGATTAGTGTTTAAATCTTTAGTGGGAGACTACGAGCTTTGTAAGATCTTGTAAATGCACAAACAGAAACATTACACAAGTATCCTATGACCCCTTTAAAATGATTTATTGAAGTCTATTTTAAGTGATAGGACAATACAGTAAACCACACAAAAAAAACTTATATATTAATAAAGCATAAATAATATATACTGAATGAGGAAAATGCTACTTGAACATATATTTTTGAATGTAATTTGTTGTGGATGCCTTACTTGAAGCCCCAGCCTGTTCCTCCCAGTACTATAGCTGCCAGCAGTATCGCTCCTGCTATGGAGCCAATGATGATGTTTGTACCGCTCGGACCTGTGGACAGACAGGTAAAGGCATATCTGTCACATGGGTTTCAGTTATATTCTCTTTTTTTTTTTTTTTTTTATTCATGACTTTTATTTTGTCAAGTGCTTTCATTTTGAAAACCCATTTTCCTGTTACCTGTACTGATTAGTTTTAGCTTCATGCTCCCTGGAACAGGCGGCAGTGACATCTTGTGGTAACATTTGGTTTTGTTATTTGTTTATTTGAGATATGAAGAACCTGCCTCTTAAAGGCAATCAATGTTTCTAAATATCTGCTTTCATTTAGTGGAACAGGACAATTTTTTTCCAAACTATGGAAGTCAATGGGGTCAATCAACTGTTTTGTTACCCATATTCTTCAAAATATAATCTTTTGTGTTCATACAGATTTAGAACAACTTAAGGGTGAGTAAATGTTGACAGAATTTTCATTTTTGGGTGAACTATCCCTTTAAGTGGGTCAAGAGCTCTTAAAGGAATAGTTCACTTCAAAATTAACATTCTGTCATCCTTTACTCATCCTCAAGTTGTTCCAAACCTGTATGTATTTCTTCGACTGAACACAAAGGAAGATATTTTGAAGAATGTTGGTAATCAAACAGTTGATGGACCCCATTGACTTCTATAGTATGAAAAAAAAAATACTGTGGAAGTCAATGGGGTACATCAACTGTTTGGTTACCGACATTCTTCAAAATGTCTTCTTTTGAGTTCAGAACAAGAAAGAAATTCATACAGGTTTGAAACAACTTGAGATTGAGTAAATGATGACAGAATTTTCATTTTGAAGTTACTGCGTTTAATGTAAATGCATATTCATGAGTTCACTTGATCATATAATCCGAGAGCATGCTGTCCATTACTGGAAATTTAATGTTGAATTGAGATCAGATCCAGAGAAATCATCATTGGAGGATGATAGGCTGAGTTCCTGTTTATATACCCTTGAAGCGTGATTGGCTGGATTAGATGAACAAGCACCTCCCAAACGTATGTCATGATTTAATTGTAAATAATTTGTGTAAAATAGGGTTGTAACAGTATGAGATTTTCACGGAATGATAAC
>JAPMNU011483053.1:0-10401 GCA_029874995.1 Alburnus alburnus | reverse complement strand
AGTGTCCATGTAATAAATCTAAATATAATATTAGTATATTAATATTATAAGACATTATAATTTCATAAAAAATACCCTATTGGGCAAAGGTTTGGGGTCGGGAAGATGTTGTGTTTTTGTTTTTGATAGAACTTTTTTTTATTATTAATTTAAAATAACTGTTTGCATACATTTAAAATGTATTTTATTCCTGTGATGCAAAGCTGAATTTTCAGCGTCATTACTCCAGTCTTCAGTGTTACACGATCCTTCAGAAAGCATTATAATATGCTTAATAATATGTAACATTTCTTCTTCTGATCAATGTTTGAAAACAGTTGTGCTGCTTACATTTTTGTGGAAACCATCAATTTAAAATGTATCTTTGCTTAAGTATTAATTTCTTCCAAAAGATCTTACTGATGGTACTGTAATGGTATTGTATATGAAACTGATAAAACAGGTAAAATGCCTTTTCTTACCCAGAGGCAATAAGTGCCCGTGACTGTGCCATGGCAATTCTCTGCAAAGCAGGTCGACTAAGCCCTGCCAGACTGGCACGAGGTGGTATAGGGGCAGCACAGGCAGCGGAGCGCTGAGAGGCCAACGTTGTTGAAGATGATGTGAAAACTGTGGATGGTGTGGGACTTGTTGACGTGTTAACAAGTATGGCAGTTGGCACAAACGTTGCTGAAGATGATAAGCTTGGGGCGGATGGAGGCTGCTGATTCTGTGATGGCAGAGTTGGGGGCAAAGATGAAGGTGTTGGGCGGCTAGAGGAGATTGAGAGATTGGCAGAGGCCGATGTGAGAAGGGACAACGACTGATCAAAAACAGCAGAATTCTTGGCTTCTTCCGAGGGCATGGGTTTTAAAGATGTTCCATGTGGTAGTGTATGAGAATACGAGTTTAAAAGGGAGGATGGAAGTGTCCCAAAGCTGGCTTTCGGACTGTTTGGCTTTGTTGCACGTCCTAGTGTCTGTGAGGCAGTGCCATTTGCCTTTACACTCAACACCAGCATGCACTGCTGGCAGGCACAGGGCTGTCCGAGAGGAGCAAGAGATGATACCGAAAGTGTCCCGCTTGGGTAAACTGCACTTCCTTTTCTACTCAAGGTAGAACCAGAAACGCCTACCCCAAGAAGAGCCCCGGTTGACCCTCCACCTGATGTACCCCTTCTAGCCATGCCTCCAGTCCCTGAGCCAGTACCCCAAGCCAGTGAATTTTTAGGCAGTGGCCCAGTAACTACTGGGTAAACCATGTCTGAGCGTCTCTGGATGCGCCTCTGCCGCTGCGTTTGCCTGTTAATCTGGGTCATGGTCTGGAAGTCCACAAAGTAGCAAAAGCCCAACGATGTCAGGTCCAGCCAGGGTTGCTGTCGGTCCTGTGCCGCTTGCAAGGCAATGCTCACCTCCATGTCAAAGGCTGTCCAGGAACCTGCATCATTTTCCCACTCCCATATCCAACCTTGGCCTGGCGCTGAGGTGGGGTCATAGAAACTCCGTCGCACTGGTCTTAACGTACCTGAGGAGGTAAACAAAAGGGTTATAGATCAAATATAATAAAAGAGATATAATAAACCAGTTGAATAAAGTGTTTTCTTACAAGAGAGGCAGCCAGTCAACATGTTACGCATCTAAAGGCACCAATATACTCATAGCAAGTTCTTTTTTGTTCATCGCTTTGGGGAAAAAAGAAGTTTGAAATACCTGAGCAGCAGTAAACAGTAAATGAGAATCCTGACGCCGCCTGCTGTGAGCGGTATTTAGATATATATAATATGTAAACACGTACTGCACGTGCACGCTTTTTCTCTCAATAACTAAAGAGAATTGGATCATAGAGAATTGGATGTTTTTTGCACCAGCTCTGTAATTTGGCACTCCAGTTAAGTCACATCATGTTTATTTATATAGAACTTTATACAACAGGTTGCTTTAAAGCAAGCAGCTTTACAGCATAAAACATGAAAAAAAGAAGCAGTGTCACTTTCGGTTAATGTCTCCAATGTAAGCATTCAATCCTCCATTATACCGACTGAATGCCTATTGTTGTGCTTTGCGCATCCTTTGAATTTAAACCCATTCATCGGAGCAGAAATAGGTTTACATTCTCTCCAGTAAGACTGATCAGATCAGGATCTTGAGTGTTTAGAGTAATAATTCTTCAATCAAATTTAAAGCAGTAACTGGGACAACACATGCAATATCCATTTAGCTAATGCACAAAATGCATTTAGGAATTCATGACGTATTGCTGGGACACACAAACAGAAAGCAAAAACCCATGTGAATAGATAGATTTGAGCATAAAGCAAAAGCCACTGAGCACAAAAGACCCACTGAGGCATAAACTTTAGCACAAGAGGAGAACTGGGAATTCGCGGAGTTCTAGAAGCCATATAACTTGTGAAAGGGCATATTCTCTTTTTAACATCCATACACACCTACTAGACCTTCAAATGGTACAAAACACTTAATGTGATGCATGATTCTGTAGACATTATGAAACTTTATAAAGCATGTTCCAGAAATGAGGTGGAGTAAAGCAAGACATCAGTATGCTTTGATCATCCTTTATTGCGTTTGAACTCACTTTACCAGTTCTGTGCCTCAATCACAGTCATGCCCTCTCGGCTTTATTGTACATGAATGAAACAATGTCTTTTGATAACAGATGAATAGATAACCATTTACCAATGCTTTTTTTCTTTTGCTGCTTGTGAGAAGTCATTTCACTGAATTATACAGCCAAGCTAGTGATAAACACATGGTATTGTGTGGTATTTAACTGCATGTGAATACCATATATGTCTGAAGGCAGGTCCACTGATATTATGTATCTCTTTTTGAATATTATGAATCTTGCTTTTAGACAGTGTGATGTGTTCAGGGGCCAATGAACATAATAATATGATAAGAAATTAGAATATATATAAAACATTTTTTTAAAAATGTAATGTATTCCTGTAATGGCAAAGCTGATTTTTTAGCAGCCATTTCTCTAGTCTTCAGTGTCACATGATTCTTTAGCTCTCTAGTGTTCATGTTTTTATGTGCAGACATCTGACCTTGATGGCCTGAAATTTTCTTGTCAAAGGCAGAGCCCCAGAGCATGCCTACTTATTGCGTAATCGCCACAGACAAATGGTAGTTCGAAAGTGTTTACCATTTGGAGCAAACTTTTAGGCAACGTTTGAATCAGATCAGGATCTTGAGCTTTTTATTCCTGTGATTTTCAGCATCATTACTCCAGTCTTCAGTGTCACATGATCCAGAAATCATTGTATTATGCTGATTTGCTGCCCCTTTGATCAATTTAATACATCATTGCTGAATAAAAAAAAAAACATCTTTGACCCCAAACATTTGAACGGTAGTGTATTTACATGTGCCAATTTTTTTTTTTGCATTACACTTTTGAAGAAAAAAATAAATAAATAAAAATAACAATAATTACTTGGGATTAATTGGGATACATTTTTTTGACTAAATCTGATTATTCTACCTATTAATCTAATTGAAGTTTTTCAACCCCGCCTGCACTGCAAGCAACATGGTGTGACACTCCCATTAGTCGCCCAACAAGGCAATCCTCACTTGATTATAAACGTACATTGGACAATTGTCATATTCTTGACTTCTACATAGACAAATGCTAGATTTTTTTTAGCCACACTTGGGAAAAAAATGAAAAAAAAAAAAATTTTAAATAAAGTAAAATACATTTTTAAAGTTCACCATGTACTCTAGTAGCCTATTACAAAAGAAAACCTCATTATATACGTAATTAAGTCAACGATTCCATCAGGATCTGTCAGTACTGATTGTGATGCACCAAAATTGTTAGTTAAAACTACAGTTTCAGTTCAATATAGTTGATAGTCCAGATAAAACTATAATACTGTGCCTCCTCTCAACATTACGGCCAGAGCAACAGATGGCCATGTCCACTTTCACATGCCAATCATACAGCCTGCACTTAAGTTTGCAAGCTTGTGCTAGTATGTGAGTGGGAGTAAAAGGCTGTGCTTCAGCAGATCATAAACTGTGACATTGGGTTAAGGATCCCAGGACCTTTGCAGCGGCACAAAGCCCTATACAGCAGGTGTACATAGACCGTCCATCTGTTCCATTGTTGCTGGCTCTGTGCTTCCATCATAGCCCCAATTTCCCTTCCCTCTTTCAAACTAAAAACTTTATTCCCCTTTCTTTTCTAATTTTTTTTTTTTTTTACAATTTATAAAATACAATAAATGCAATGATTTATAAATGCAAAAATGCAGCAAAAAGACACGTGCAGTGTTTCTCCTACC
Organism: Alburnus alburnus; assembly: GCA_029874995.1. Lineage (NCBI taxonomy): Eukaryota > Metazoa > Chordata > Actinopteri > Cypriniformes > Leuciscidae > Alburnus > Alburnus alburnus. The sequence goes on along the minus strand of JAPMNU011483053.1, from coordinate 6,107 downwards.
ATTGTTTTGATTACCAGAAAAAAATACAACACTGAATTTCTGTGGGGGAAAAAAAATTCATAGAATTTGTTTTTTAAATGTTGTATAAGTTTAATAATTGTATACGTTTCATGATTTCAATTAATTAGACATGCTTTTTGATTATAAAAAAATGACACCACGCTTCCGTAACACACCTGCAACGCGAGTACACTAGTAGTACCACCCACCCTGAAAAAAATCCCAGGGGAAACACTGACATGTCTTATGTAGTGGATTATACCGCCTCTGTAGTATTTGATTAAATATGATCACCGATGGATAGCAATTTTGGGGGACAATTTAGCTCTTTCTTAAACACTCTCTTTTATATTTTCTGAGCTGAAGTATTTTCTGTTCATATTTCTAGATTTCTGTCATTCAGAAAAGTCAGTCAGTCAGTGGTGGAAATGTAAAGATTTTAACCAATCATCAAACATTTGACCGTGACATAAATGAGAAGGAAGCTATCTGAAAATGAAGCTTGTTACTTAAAACTGTTGTAGATAAAGTGAAGATAAAGATGGGACCAAACGATTTATAAAGTGGGTTTCAGAAATGAAAATCAGCGCTTAAAGTACACAAGCAGAAAGTAAGCTCAACAACTACACTTCATAGAAAATATTTTTTAAAGGAGTCTCAAGCGTAACCAAGGCTGCATTTATTTGATGAATTTTTTTAAACTGATTTATCTGTGATATTACCATTTTAAAGAACCGTTTTCTATTTTAATATCCAATACTCCAAAATGTAATTTATTCCAGTGATGGCAAAGCTGAATTTTCAGTATCATTACTCCAGTCTTCAGTTTATATGATCACGCGATCCTTCAGAAACCATTCTAATATGCTGGTTTGATGTTTAAGAAACATTTCTTTTAATTATGAATGTTGAAAACAGTTTTTGTTGCTTAATGTTTTTGTGGAAACCATGATACACTAACACTACCATTCAAAGGTTTGGGTTAAGTGAGATTAAAAAAAAATATATACTTTTATTTATAAAGGACACCTTAAAAGTGACAGTAACATGTATAATGTTACAAAATTATTCTTATTATTTTTAAATAAATGCTATTCGTTTGAACTTTCTATTTAAAGCATCAGCAACAAACATTTTTTTGTTTTCAACATATATATAATAGTAAGAAATGTTTATTGAGCAGCAAATGAAGGATCATGTGACACTAAAGACTGGAGTAATGATGCTGAAAATTCAGATTTGCCATCACAGGAATAAATTACATTTTAAAATATATTAAAATAGAAAACAGCCATTTTAAATTGTAATAATTGTACACAATATTGTTGTTTTTACTTTGTTTTTGATCAAATAAATGCAGCCTTGGTGAGCATAAGAGACTTTTTTCCAAAAACAATATTAATTATTCCAAACTTTTGACTGGTACTGTAGGTGTGTGTTTATGGGAAGGAGGGAGTGATACCAACAGAAATGATTCACAAAATGGTCAGCTTGAAAGAAATTGTAACATTCCCTCAACTCTTTAGCCTAACCATGTGAGAGTCATTGGATGAAAAGATTGGAAGAAAAACACAATCCTTCCCGATGCGTGTGTGTGCGTGTGTGTTAAACTAATCTCCAGTCTGCAATGGAAAACAGAGTAACTGACAGCACCCCTGGGCCCAGAGTTTATGAAACTACATCCTAGCCTGTTGCACAATAGCAACCGCTCCCCATCTCTCCGCAATCTATCTTCATAGTTTCGTTCTTTCACTTAGAAGTGTGCTCATTTCCCTAGGTAGTGCTTTATGGAACTTCACTCCACAATGTGTAAGTGTGACTGAGCAAGTTAGTTTGCAGGTTTTTTAGGGCAAGTCTTGACAGAGCGATGAGGGTTGCGAATGTCACTAACCTCATGTCATGGATGTTTGGTTGCAAAACATTACTTGAGGAAAAAAAATTTTCAAAAAAGTTTCAAAAATGATTTGGGTGTTAGTAAAAAGATCATTTTGGGGAGCTGCCTGGGTGTGTATCTCTAAACCATTATTCACTGTAGGCTGGTGCAATTATGTGTTTTTTTGAACTAGATCAACACAAATGCCCTTTGTCCATGGGGATTAATAGGCAGTTTTGCTGCAAGAATTTGCAATCACTTTGAGTAACTTTAATCTGTGTCCTCTTACATACCAAGGTCTCAGTCTGACTAAAATTGTGTGATTTTGCAAGGCCGGAACGACTAACAGACCATGATAATGTGCTTGTGGAAAATTTACAAGAAAACTAGGGTAGTGTTATGTCTGTTTTTTTGTACCTCTTTTGTCTCACTCCCTCCCTTTATGTTGTCCAGTCATACAGTGGCCTCAAAAAAGTGTTTGGACAGATTGGAAAATGTATGAATTTCATTGAAGATGTATTGCAATCTTTGATCTTAATTTTGAAAAATAAATCGACTTTTCTATTTTAAATTGTACAACATATATTGCATGTTTATGCTAAAAAAAATGTCACTTGGTCTCATATTTTGCTATTTAATGCGAAGACATTTTAAGTGTGGCATATATATTTAAATACTTTTTGCCACCAATGTATATCCGTCCAAAACAACAGCTTCCTGAGTGGAAAGTAGACATAGTTCAATGTGGTTTAAACTCAAATGAGTGCATACGTATAAGTAGATGCATGTTAAAAAATAGGTGTGTTCAAAATCACTGAATGTAGACTGAAAGAGATAAGCATAGATGTGCTTTGAAGTCATATTACATCATGTTAAAATGAAATATTTGCCACACTTTTTATCAATATATCATTGCTTGAACCATACCTGAGAGGCACTTAACTGTGTCAAGACGTTTAAACAATTATTCCATAAAACAACTTACAATTATCTGTTACTAGTACTTTTTTTAATTGCTAGCAAGTAACCCAATCATGACTAGAATCTTCTTTAGTCTCACCAAGAGATACTAGCACTCATTCCTTTGCTACTACTCAATCAAAAATAGTGTCAACTAACTAACCCATTGTTAGTTATAAAAATGTACATGGGAATCTGTGGTTCAGTTTTGACTAGCATGTATTCTAATTGTCACTGGGATTCTATTTCAGTTTTGTTCATTAGATACTAGCACTTATGGTTTGGTTACTAGTAATTTCAAGTTACTAGTATCTATTCCAGTTTTACTAATACCAGTTTATGAGATGCTAGTATCCATTCCCAAATGGTACTAGTAACATTTCTGATAACATTTTACAATAAGGTTTCATTAGTTAACGTTAGTTCACTACATTAGTTTACATGAACAAATAATGAACTGCTCTTCTACAGCATTTATTAATCTTTGCTCATGTTCATTTCAGTATAATAAATTATTGATATCAAAAAGTTTTATTTGTTAACATTAGTTAATGCACTGGGAAGTAACATCAACAAACAATGAACAGCTGTATGTTTATTAACAAACGTTATCAAATACAGTAACAAATGTATCGCTGGTTAGTTCATGTTAGTTAATACATTAACTGATGTTAACAAATTAAACCTTATTGTAAAGTGTTACAGTTCAATTAAAAATCTTACTGATAATGTTAAATGAATTGATAATAAAATTTAATGTTACTAATAAGACTAGTATTTTAGTTGTCAATGCTGGGATCGTGACTAGCTGCAAAAAAAGTTCTACTAGTATACAATGAATGCTTGATGAAGGCATTTCAATACAAGACACTAGTGACAAGTAATATAATAGATACATTTCTAAAATAGTAACAAAAAATAGAAACTAGTTCGTTGTAAAGAATGAATGTTAGAATGGCTTGCCACAGGTACAATGATGCGCAGCTGGTTTTCATCTTACCGGTGTCCTGTCTGAACTGATGCATGGAGTGTAGATCGATGATGTAGGGCGACAGGCGGCTGTCGGCTCGGCCTAGAACGACGCTTCCGCCGCGGGGATCGCTTCTTATCACCTCCTCTATGTGGTGAGACACGGTCGGGCTGTACGGCCGCCAGCGCCCGTGCTCGCTGAGCCATTCCCAGACGACCACGGCGGAGGCTTGTAACATCGTGTCCCTTAAAGTAGAACAGAAAAACGAAGTACGCATCTCTTTATTTCAACAACCGGTTTTGTAAAAGCAGGAGGACAGATTTGCTAATGCTAATCTAAAGCAATGTAACGTTAAAGCACGGCAAAGTTGTAATGCCTGGTCTGTATAACGTCGATAAGACACACGAGGATTTGTTTTGAGCTTGAATATTCTGGTTCTCGGTATATATAAGCATAAACTCTCAGGTGCACTCACATTTATGTAGAAAACGCTTATCGCAGTATCAGGAAATAAATCTCCGTATCACTTCTTCCATGGTTGGTCGCAAGCGATCTCAACAACTCCTCACGAGTGTCAACAAATAGTAAACGGACCAATATTCTTCTTTCTTCTTCCACACATACGGCGTTGACCGTCGCTCAGTTTGCGCTTTATTCTCCTTCTTACTAACGTTAGTTTCTTTCTCGCGGCACGATATGTGCAATTTATCGAAGATCATGTAGACTTTAAGTAAATGATTTCTGGTGAAAAGCTCGTGGTTTTGTGTTCCGCGCACTGAGTTGATAAAGTGACACACAACACCTCCCCATCATCACAGTTTAGTAATGCTGTGAGTAATGCTGCCTGAATCGGTGCTGGAAAGTCCGACTCATATCCACGACTCGGTTCTTTCGAACAGCTCGTTTTATTGAACCGCTTAAAAAAGGAGCGTCATCCCAACGTGATACATGCTCTAAAATACACCAGTCCGTCAGAGAAGGGCTGAATTTCGAATAGAATAATAGTAGGCTGCCATATTGCTCTTAATCATATTTCATATCTTTGTATAGTATGGTAATGTGATGTTTATTATTCCGCCCAAAATCAGAAAACAGTCACGGTTCAGTTAAGCGCTCGGACCGATTCAGTTCGATTCGTGTAAGACTATATTTTGTGAAGTGGTTCATTAATATGATATGACTCAAAGGAACGATTCATTCACAAATTAGACACCAAACTTTAACGCGCACCACAGAGGACGAAACCTGTTTGGTTGGTCATGTAATTTCATGTAGCCTACTAGCCTACAACCTATGGTTGCAAGTGCAACGGAACGAAACAAACAACAATCAAACAACTGCAAAAAGAGAAATTACTTAATTTAGCCTGTTTGCCTAAATAAACAGTCAACGTAACATGATAAAATATTAAAACCTTTTTTATACGTTACTAAAAGTCATGTTAAATCTATGGAAGCTTGTTTCCATCACTGAATAAAAAATAAAAACATAATTGCGTGTTTTTATCTCACAATTCTGACTTTTTCCCTAACAATTGCTAGTTCTGACTTTTTTTTTCTCCGAATTGCAGGATTAAACCGATATAAACTACCTTTTTTTCTCAGAATTGCGTTGTTTTTTGTATTTCTATCTATAATATTTTATTGCCCAATTCATGTTTTAAATCCTGAAAAAAAAATACAACAATTGAATCAAGTTCCCATGCAAAAAATATGTGCCATGGAGAAGACAAATTTGATAATATTACAATCAATATTATGCCTATGATACAAATATTAAAATCTGTAGGCCTATTTGTTGAGGAAAATATTCAACTCTGAATGAACTACTTTGCATCTAACATTTGCTTTGGAAAAATAAATTAGCATATCAAAAGAAATCAGGCAATGCAATGATGCTTTGTGACACTTTAGTTCAAGACCCGAAGTTCCATGTAGATTTACATTTTAGTGCCATCTATCGTTCATAGCAGAGCACTAGGCCATACTCTTTGACTAGGCTACTTGTCATTTTGCGCAGTAGTCATCAAAGAAAGGGTCCTGTTGGGCTCCTACAATTATTAAAAAAAATTTTTTTTTAAAAAGAACACAATGCAGTGATGTATAGGCTATGCAGACCTTGTCTGAAGTAAATATTCCAGAATCACTGGCGGTATCCTTAATACAAAAACAATAGCAAATGAATTGATATGAATTCGGTGTGTAACGCTTGCTTGTTTTATATTTTAAAGCTGCCGTCGGCAACATTTTTTTGATCATATTCAGTGAAATCGACACTATAATCCGACAGAACAACATAAATAAG
>JAPMNU011483037.1:0-12404 GCA_029874995.1 Alburnus alburnus | reverse complement strand
ACCCTATAGTAAGTACATGTAGTTGCTTAATATTACTCAATACTTAAATATATAATTACACTGTAACAATGACACCTTAAAAGGTTACACTATTTTAAGGTGTCATTGTTGCAGTGTAATTATATATTAAAGTATGTATTTACAATAGGTAGGATTAGGATTTGGTTGAGGGTTAGTTGCATGTAATTATGCATCAGTTACTGTTATTACTATGGTAAGTACATGTAACAAGGACACTAAAATAAAGTTTTACCAAATTAAATTGATATTATATAAAAACAAACTGGTACTTCATTACTTAAGATCAACTAACTGGTCGGCACTGCCTCTCAATGGCAACTGGCTCCAAAATGGAAGTTGGTATCTCTTAAAGCTCATCTCAAAATAGACGGGTGTTAAAATATCTGCAGTGTGGATGACAGGTGCGATGGAAAGCCGACAGCTGATAAAGCACAGCAAAATGACTGAGGGATGAGATGGAGACAGAATAATAACTTCCCAACTGGGACTTACAACATGTTTATTAATATATATACTTTAAGTGGAAAGTAATAACACCTATTTGTGTATAGGACTGTACAAAGACGACTCAAACTAATGGATTTCTTTGAATTGTCTTGAGAATGAAATCATCTGGTGGAAGAACACAAGCTGCTTTTATGATTTGATCATGTCTGACCACACCTTAAATATGAATATGAGCTTCCTGGCATTTTTCTTTTAGCTTGGCTAAACCTACATTTGAGAAACGTAATCACACTTGTGCAAATAAACAGATTTATTTGCATTATAAATGTATCTTGAAGGTTAATATGTTGTGTGCTACAACACAATAACAGTAAAACTAACGACCATGACCGATAGCAGGCTTGATGATCAACAATGACCAATTACTGACTTTTATATTGATATTTAGATTTTCATCTAACCATTTGTTTTGGTTTAATTAAAATATATCGTTAAAATACGACATAACCGAGCGCCTGACTATATAATGTTCAATAACAGTTAGCAGATAAACAAAGTGAAATCAAAAGTCAGTTATTCGAGCCTTAAAGCTCAGTTTCTCCTAATGTTAACTTATTTAATATGTAGTCGAGGTTAAATAAAACTTAGCATTACATGGTGTAATGTTTTGATTATTTAAATATCCTCGCGCGGCTGCTAACCGGCTAACGGCTAGCAGACACAGAGTACAGTACGTTACTATTTATAAGCGTTGAAAGTACATGCTACAGTTCGTTTTTCAATATTTTCTTTAAGGTTTTACCATCCATATAGTCTTAAGAGACAAACGCGAGCGTGAAGTAGCAGATAATGTTGTAAAATAATGTATTTACCTTATAATAAGCTCCATTGGAGCCACGGACCTCCACCGTCAATTCCTCCATGTTGAGCGCGAAGAGGATGCTGGGTAAAGTTCCCGAACTCTACAGGGCTCAGCAGTGAACCCTGAGGAACTCCTTCATACTACATTTACATTTTATGCATTTGGCATTTGTGCATTTTTATGCATTTATTACTTACAGCACTTCAACCTGAGATAAGGAAGTATAAATACTTATATTTAAATAGTAGCCTAGCCTACTTAACTTTTTTTGTAATGTTTTAATACTTTACTCAAGTATATTGTTTAATTTTTTTCTACTTTTACAACATTTTGAAAAGAAAACACACATCAAAGATCTCTTAAATTCAAAATTGACCATTCTTATTTTTTTTTATGAGATATTGTAGTATTATAAATGATTTATACATGCACTTCATTATTTTTTTAGGTGTTTACTGGCGCAAGGGCAGGGCAACCCGTCACTCACTTGAGATCCACCAAAAGCAAACCACAACCAATTCCTGATGGACAACAAAATCCAGTCCTAGTCTACATTTTTTTCATGGTTGAGGAGCCATTTCACTCGGATACATAAAGTGCCCTTTTAATGTTTCTGCCAGTGGATGCCCACCCTCCATAAATTGTTAATTGCTTAATATGCTATTTATCAAAAAACAGAAGCATTTGTGTCAGGTTGTTATGTTGTAACACTAGATATAATGGTAGAATTGCGTGTATTACGACCCCCTGGGACCCGATCTCAGATTCACCAATCAGAGAGGTTTCCGAATCTCAATAAAAAAATGTTATTGTTGATTGTTTGACTGTTTCTTCCCACAAAGTTGGCATGAAACAGCCAATGGCTTGGATGTTGTGAAAAGGCAAAGTTATAAAAAAGTTATAATAATTTAATTGGACCATAAAATTAAAAAAAAAATCATATTTGTAATATTTAGCAGATAAAGTGTGTTAATAGCATTTATATAATATCATAATCAGTGAGCCGAAAAATAATTCAACCTAAAACAGCTAACATTACATTTTTCTTTGTACTAACATTGCACTTATAAAACAGGGTTATGTGGTACATGTATAAACTGAAAAATGATTCATTAATTATTAACAGTATCACACTGAGAGTTGCTAAGGTGTTCTCAGTGGTTTGTAGAGCATTTCTATGCCGTAGCTATGGTGTTGTGTGTGGTTGCCAGTGTGTTTAAGCAGTTGCTAAAGTGTTCTCTGTGTTTTAGTGCATTGCTTTTGCAGTTACTATGGTATTATGGGTTGCTAATGTGTTCTCAGGGGTTTGTAGAATGTTATGCTAGTAGCTAGTGTCTTCTGGGTAGATGCTAAGGCATTGCTATGTGGTTGCTAATGTGTTCTCGTGTTTTCTAGAGTATTTCTATGCAGTAGCTAGGGTGCTCTGGGTGGTTGCCAGGAAGTTGCTAAGCAGTTGCTACAATATTTACAAAAGTTACAGTTGCTAAAGTTTTTACTTTGTTACCCAGTTGCTAGGGTGATCTCAGCGTTTTAATGGAATTATTTTATTTATTTATTTATTTATTTATTTTTTTTATTATTTTTATTTTTTATTTTTTTGCAGTTACTGCAGATGCTAAAGTTTTCTCAAAGTTTTTTAGAGCATTGTTATGCAGTTGCTAGCGTGTTCTTGGTAGTTGCTTGGGCACTGCTAAGCAGTTGGTCTGGTGTTTTCATTGTTTATTTTAATCCATCAGTGTGTGGTTGCATTAAGCCCCTGCTAATGTGTTGTCAGTGTTTTTGTTGCATTGGTTTGTGGTTACTAAGGGGTTATGGGTGGTTGCTAGAGTAATGCAGTTGCTAAGGTGTTCTCAGATGTTTGTATAGCATTGCTATACAGTAGCTTGGGGATTCTGGGTGGTTGCCAGGGCGTTGCTAAGCAGTTACAAAGGTGTTATCAGTGTTTTTAGTGCATTGTTTTTTAAGGTTACTAGGGTGATCTGGGTGTTTGCCAGGGTGTTGCTCAGCAGTTGTTGCAGTGTTTTTAATGCATGGTTTTAAAGTTACTAGGGTGTTCTGGGTGGTTTCCAATGTGTTGCTAAGCAGTTTTTTCAGTGTTTTTATCCATCGCTTTGCAGTTGCCATGCAGGGCGTTCTGGGTGTTTGCCAGGGCTTGCCAGAGCAGTTGCTGAGGTGTTCTCTGTGTTTGTTTGTTTTTTTGTTTTTGTTTATTGCTATAAGGTTGCTAGGGTGGTCTGGGTGGTTGCCAGAGTGTTGCTACAATAAGAATTCGATACAGTGTTTTTTTTTTATCCATCACTATGCGGTTCCCGGGGTGTTCTGGGTGGTTGCCATGGCATTGCTAAGCAGTTGCTAAGGTGTTCTCAGTGTTTTTAGTTCATTGCTATGTGGTTGCATTCATGTCCAGTGAGACTGGGGAAATATGCATCTCCCCAGACGTTACATATAAATATTGTGTTATTATTGTGGCAGAGGAATGCCAGCATGCTTTCATTCATTCACAGAATCTGTTGGAAAGAGACCCTGGATATCCTAACATAGACTCAAGCACCCTGCCATCAGCACCTGCCAGTCATCAGTGTTGCCATGGCTACTGTATAATCAGTTGTGCCATTATTTATGCTATTCAATTTTACCTTTGATGTATAAGTACATTTAATATCAGTTACTTTAATAATTTTGCCAAGTATTAAAATAACTGATATTAAACATCATACAAGTATTTTTCTCATGGACTGCTTTAACTCTTTCATACATGAATTATGACTACCTCAGACAGGATTTGTAGGGCATGAAAAACAAGATTATTATAATTTATTTATTTTTACATATTTCAAATAGATTTTCAGATGTCCACTTGAGTGGACAATGTGCGTTTTTGGTTTTAACTGAAGAGATACTGTAATAAACATTATACAGTAATAACAAAGCAATACTGATTGTATTTAACCAACCAATTAATACAATTATATAAAATCATGTGAAAACTTTAAAATATATGAAAAAAAAAAAAGTTTGTTCCAGATGAAGAACTTCATTCAAGTTGAACTTTGATATCAGAACATGAGGACGTGATTCCATCAAAGATCTCTACAACCGGTGAAGGTACGACTGTGGGAACCCAATGCTCACGAAAATGCTCATGCTCCCTCCAGACTACAAGAGTACGTCCATTTACCCTTATTAGCTGATAATTCTGATTATGTTGTCAGACTGATATCGACATTGATCTATTGGTGTTTTCAGACTGTAGCAACCAGGTGTTTTCAAACCTCATCTGAAATGTAACGCATTACAAGTCATGCATTACGCAATCACATTACTTTTCTGATGTAACAAGTAAAGCATTGCAAGTAACATGCCCATCTTAATCAGGTTACTTTTTTAATGTAACGAATAAAGCATTACAAGTAACATGCATAATGTAATCGGATTACTTTCTGATGTAACGAGTAAAGTAACGCAGGTTACTCTTTATTTTAAGGTGTCATTGTTACAGTGTAATTATATAGTTAAGTACTGAGTATTTGTAATGTGCATAATGTAATCAGATTACTTTCTGATGTAACAAGAAAAGCATTGCAAGTAACATGCATAATGTAATCAGATTACTTTCTGATGTAACGAATAAAGCCTTACAAGTAACATGCATAATGTAATCAGATAACATTCTGATGTAACGGTAAAGCATTACAAGTAACATGCATAATGTAATCAGATTACATTCTGGTGTAACGGTAAAGCATTACAAGTAACATGCATAATGTAATCAGATTACTTTCTGATGTAACGAATAAAGCATTAAAAGTAACATGCATAATGTAATCAGATTACATTCTGATGTAACGGTAAAGCATTACAAGTAACATGCATAATGTAATCAGATTACTTTCTGATGTAACGGTAAAGCATTACAAGTAACATGCATAATGTAAGCAGATTACTTTCTGATGTAACGAATAAAGCATTAGAAGTAACATGCCTAATGTAATCAGATTACTTTCTGATGTAACAAGTAAAGCATTACAAGTAACATTCATTACATAATCATATTACTTTTCTGATGTAACAAGTAAAGCATTACAAGTAACGTGCATAATGTAATTAGATTACTTTCTGATGTAACGAATAAAGCATTACAAGTAACATGCATAATGTAATCAGATTACTTTCTGATGTAACGAGTAAAACATTACAAGTAACATTCATTACATAATCACATTACTTTTCTGATGTAACAAGTAAAGCATTAGAAATAACATGCATTACGTAATCAAATTACTTTTCTGATGTAACGAGTAAAGTAACGCACTGCAGGTTACACTTTATTTTAAGGTGTCATTGTTACAGTGTAATTATATATTTAAGCACTGAGTAATATTAATCAACTACATGTATTTACTGTAGGGTTAGGGTAGGATTAGGATTTGGTTGAGGGTTAGTTGCATGTAATTATGCATAATTTACTGTTATTACTATGGTAAGTACATGTAACATATGTAACAATGTTACCGTAACACATTACAAGTAACATGTGTACTTGTGTATTAGTGTACATGTGTATTAGTGTAAATAACTGCAAATTACATTAATAACATAGGCTACATTTATTTACATCCAAAATAGTTACTTTAGCTGAAGTATTTTTTAAGAACAACAGTCAAATAATTGTAGCTGAAATATAATGATGCATCATGTTCAATTTAGTGGACAGATGATTAATCAGAATCTCCTCCCAATCTAAAATGTACCTATTTAAACTTTTTTTTTTTTTTTTTTTACCTGCAAAATTATAGAATGGATATTTCGGATCAACTTGGCATTTCCGGCCATTTAGGTTTAGAGAAACAAAAAATCCACATACAATGGCTTGGCACTTGAAGGCAATGTATAGGATGATGCACTAATGTCCACTGTAGTGGTTGATGTGCAACTATGCCATCAAAACCCATGCATATATTAGAAAATGCTTTTTTGAATAGCTGTAGTGACCTCTATGCATGAAAGGGTTAAACTAGATTTCCATAACTGTTTACATTTATTTAATTATGCTGCACTTACTAATTACCCGGATCCTCATTATACACATATTCCACACACCTTTACATCATACAAAGCATACTTTAACATTAAAAACCTAATTTTATTGTTTTACAAACAAAACAAAACATCTTCATTTTGGCTGTCATTTTAATGATGAAATTATATAATAATGAGCATAAAACCAACCAAACATTCCATATTCTGGATATGACACATTTAAGTATCCATTAAGATGACCTGGAAAATGTTTTAGTTAAATTTAGTTCAAGTAGACTTTGTTGATAAACGGATCTTAAGCAAAATGAGATCACAAACCAAGTGCAAGAAGTTGGAAAAATAGGGAAAATCTGATGCTGACATCTAGTGGTGAAACACCAATAATTTTATTTGGATATTCTCATACACTGATACCAGCCACTAATATTTGATTTAAAAAGAGAAACTTTGAAAAATAATAATAGATTGTCAAGCAAAACAATGACCTCTTAATATTATTATAAGCTGTATGCCTATATTAATATATATTAATGTATAATTATATATTAGTACACACTTTTAGCATTACTTATGTTAAAATGTTAACATTGATTATTAATAATAAAAATAAATAAATAAATTGAAGTCTGTTCACATAATTCATTACTTGAATAGGCAAGGTCACCTAAAACTATAAGTTATTTACAGAACACTCATTCATCATAGATTTATAGTCATATTTGATATGCATTAAGCATTTACATCATGTTTGGGTGGCCAAAGCTCAGACAAATTTATTCAGCAAATGTTATTCATCATGAGAGCCTCATGTTTCTGGGAATAAATATTTGGGCCAAGGTCCCCGCAATCACTCGCACCCCAGATGTGTAAAATCTCCAGGCGAATAACCCACAGCGTGCGCGGTGCAGATGTTCGCCTGGGTTCACCAGCGCTCCGCCATATAAGCATTTATGGTCTGACTGATAGTATAGCCCCATGTTCAGACTTAAACCAGTTTACGAATTCCATTATGCTAAGCCCGAGCACTCTCACCGCTGATGAATGATTATAAAAATACATAATCTCCCGTGGTACCATCATTGCACTATGACAGGGAAATTTCATTCATTCTATCCAATTTTTCCCTTATTTAAAAAAGAAATTACTGGCCGCCAGTAATCAGATATACAGGCAGGCTGTTTCTGGAGTTAAGCCCAACTTCTATTAGGATTTCGTCTTCTCTCATTTTTAGGAAACACGCGTACACACTGAGATACTCCAGGGCTCATTTGGCCAAGCCCCGTCCTTAGTTTCAATGGTTTTAATGCGTTTATATGATGAAATCCATCTTCAATATTTCAGTCAGAGTGCTGACAGTCTTAGATGCTAACAAGAAATTCATTATTAGTAAACTCAATTTAACTCAATTATAGTATTTCCTTTGTGGAAAAAGAAGCACACTTAAGCTTACTTTTACTTTATCTAAAAAAATATACTTAAGTGCAAACTGGATGTAGTGTTTGCGGACATGTTGCATGTTAATTCCAATATATAGGTTAAAGTTATATTAAATGCAATTAGCTGAACTTTAAAGTGTTTTCTGACCCACTTAAGTATGACCTAAATATACAATTTCTCATAATTACTTCTCTTGCCTTTAAAATATGTGTTATATAAGTGTTGCTGAATGAACTCACAAGCCAATGTAATTTCTATTGAAACTTGTATGCCATGTATTTAAATATATTTGTAATGATGAAGTTGCAATTTAGTACATTTAAAATATATTACCTTAAAATGTAATTTCAGATTACACTAACTAGCTTAACTTGGGGAAAGTTTTAAAAGCAATGCAATATTGTGTTAATCCTTAAAATTAACTAATTGTATTACATAGTTACTTTGGTAACACTTTTTAGAGTGTCATTGTTACATGTTACATGTTGTAACTTTAGTAATAAGTATAAATTATGCATAATTACATGCAACTAACCCTAAACCAAACCCTCATCCTAACCATAACCTTATAAGTAGTTACTTAATATTACTCAGTACTTAAATGCATCATTACTCTGTAACAATGACACCTTAAAATAAAGTGTAACCGTTACTTTTTATAGAAAGTAATTACTTTTGCATTACCTTTTCTCACTTGGGCTGTGCTTGGTTACTTTGTTTTAATAACTAAAATAACTGAAAAACAACATTTCTCAGATATTTCTTGTAAATTTTTAAAGTAATGCGTTACTTTTTCATTGCTTGAAAAAAGTAATCTGATTACGTAACTAATGTTACTTGTAACATGTTACCCCTGGATAACACACTACAGTTCAAATTATAATAAAGTACTTTTAGTATACTTAAGTGCACTTATTTAAAGCATGACAAAAGTTTATTAAACATGATCATTTAAAACTTTGTGTTAAGAAACATAATCAAGTAAGTGCACTTAAGATACCTTTTATATCATTATTATATTATCTGTAAGTACAGTTTTTTTACAATATACTTTGAAGATTTGAAGTACACTACAAGGGAACATTCAATACAATCAAGTGCACTTCTTTTGCACAAGGGTGCATCTTCTCAAACAGAGCCAGACATTTTCAGCTTTTCGTTTCAAATGAAAATCCTTTGTCATGCAAAAACAAATGTCCTATTATTATTATTATTATTATTATTATTATTAAATAAACTCAATTTACATTTTCTCAAATTTCATCCCATACCACTTTGGTATTGTGGCAGGTAAGTATGTAAACATCAATATTTTGAGCTATGCACATTTTAGAGCATGTAACTGAAAAAAAATAAAAAAATCTTCCTCAGTGAAAAATGATAATTATTTTCTCATAATCAGACAAAACTGAAGAGGGTGACACGGGAGCGAGCGTATCTATTAGTTTGTGCCCCGCACATGTCCAATTTCTCTTCAATCTGCGATGCATTTTTAGCTATAATTGAAAATTAGCCGTACATCTTTTTTTTTTTGGGAAGGGTAATTTATCACGGCCCATTGTTCCTCCGTGACACTTTAGCCCTGCCGCTAACAAGGCTTCGGGAGCCGAGGGGTTGAGCCATGACGAGCAATTCTGGTGTACGGATGCATTTTCGCTGCTTTGTTGCTAATTGTGGCCTCCTTTCTATTGAATAGTGAGTCGAGTAAAAGAGCTTGTTGGCTCGATGCAGTGGAGCTCTCCGGCCCTCTCCGGCTATTATCAAAGATACTCTTGATCTTTTCAAAAGCAGGAAATAGATTTTTTCCCTCCTGTACAGAAAAAAAAAAAAGTAATTTGCAATGCATCCATTAGTTCTTCATTAAAGCAAGATTAAATTGCACTGCAAATCACATCTGCCTTTGGATGATTAAAGGGTGGCATTTTATAGGCCAAAACTAATTACTAGTCCAAATGAATGAGAGTAAAAAAAAACAGGCATGTTTTTACATTAGATAGTGTGGCTTGTAATTAGATTGAAGCTAATTCCACTATTTCATCTCTTTTAATGAGATGAGACTGTCCTCATCTTTCCCCCCGTTTTTTGTCGAGCCACACTATAACGGCTCCAAATGTATAATTTCGATAATACTGAGAGTTTATAATAATGAAATTTTCCAAGTAACCTGCTACAAGGTTCCGTCTGGTATTGAATTATTACACACGGGAAATGAGGGGAAATGGTTTTTAAGGTCGCGAAATGATGTTTCCAGCCGGAATATAACCACATGATGCTGTCAGAGGAAGTGTCTTGTTAAGCAGCTGGAATGTGTGATTGGTGGTTGCTCTGTCATTGGTCGCTAGGGTCTTCTGGGTGGTTGCTAGGGCACTGCTAAAGTGTTGTGCAATGTTATGTGGTTGCTCAGGCATCCTGGTTGGTTTCCAAGTTCTGGGTGACTACTAAGGTGTTGCTAAGTGATTGTTATGGTGTTCAAAGTGGTATTTGTAGTCGATAAGATGTTTTAGGTCAGTGCTAGAGCATTAGGAGACCGTTGCTAAGGTGGTCTGGGCTGTTGCTGTGGTGAGTGATTAGTAGGGTGTTACAATGTGACTGAGACAACATTCGGGGGTTGTAAGGATATGTCGGATTTCTATTGAGACTTCTCTTCACCCTCATCAATCTGCAAGTTTGAGTTTAGATGCTAAGTGGTTGCTAGGGTGTTACTAAGTGGTTTTTGTGGTGTTCTTGGTGGTTGCTAAGCCACTGATATGAGTTGATAAGGTGTTCTGTGTGGTTGCTGTGGTGTTCATGTTTGCTAAGCCTTTGCTTTCCGGCTGGAAGGTTCTCTAGCGTTTCTGAGTGGTTACGGAGGTGTTCTGTTTGGTTGCTAGGGTGTTGCTAAGTGGTTGCTATTGTGTTATTGGTGGTTGCTAGCTTGGTAACTGATATTAGTTGATAAGGTGTTCAACTCCAGGGTAGTTGATGGTAAGAAGGTATAATGGTTGGTTGTTCTATCGTTGTTGAGTGGTGTTACTAAAGGTATTCTTTGTGGTTGCTAGGGTGTTGCTAAGTGGCTATTTTAGTGTTCGGGTGGTTGCTAATGTGTCGAGGCGTTTGCTGTAGCATTGTTGAGTGGTTACAGAAGTGTTCTGTGTAGTTGCTAGGGTGCTGCTAAGTGGTTGTTTTAGTGTTAAGGGTAGTTGTTAAGGTGTTGTTGAGTGATAAATAAGATGTACTGTGTGGTTGTTAGGGTGTTGCTAATTGGTTATTATGGAGTTCGAGGTGGTTTCTCTAGCATTGCTAACTGGTTGCTAGGGTGTTGCTAAGTGGTTGTTATGGTGTTCGAGATAGTTGCTCGAGCATTGATGAGTGGTTACTAAGATGGTCTCCATGATTTCTATGGTGTTGCTAAGCGTTTTTTATGCTGTTCGAGGTGGTTGCTCTAACATTGTTGGTTACTAAGGTCTTCTGTGTGGCTGCTAGGGTGTTGCTAAGTGGTTGTTATTGCATTATTAGTGGTTGCTAGAGCATTAGTAAATGATTGCTTAGGCTTTGCTATGTGGTTTAAGATATGATGAGTGGTTGTTAAGTGGTTACCAAGGTGTTCTGCATGGTTGATAAGGTGTTGCTAAGTGGTTGTTATGTTGTTTAGTTTTTTATGGTTATTCGTGGTTGTTCTGGGTGGTTGCCAGGGCTTTGCGGCTGCTATGTCAAAGATATGATGTCTGGTAGATTCTATGGTGTTGCTATGTGATCACAAGAGTATTCTGCTAATGGAGCATTTCTAACGGGTTGTTATGGCGTTCATGGTCATTGGTACTGTTTTGCTAAGAGGTTGCTAGGGTGTTGATAAGAAGTTGTTCTGGGTGGTTGCTAGGGCTTTGATATAAGTTGATAAGTTCTTCTGGGTGGTTGCTAAGGCATTGCTAGATGGTTGCTATAGTGCTCATGATGGTTGATAGAGCTTTGCCATGCAGTTGGAAGGTGTGATTGTTTGGGAATTGTTATTTGGTTGCTAGAGCATAAGTTGATGGTTGTTAGGGCACTGCTAAAGTGTTCTGCATTTTTATGTGTGCAGGGTGGTGTTCTGGGTGTTTCTATGTGGTTACTAAGGTGTTTTGGGTGGTTGCTATGGAATTGATAAATAGTTGATAAGATGTTCTAGGTTGATGGTAGGGCATTAGTAGACTGTTGCTATAGTGTTAGTAAAGTGTTGGTTGTTAATAGGAAATTTCGATGCGGTTGCTAAGGTGGTCTGTTGCTGTGGTGAGTGATTACTAGGGTGTTACTATGTATTTGATACAACATTCAGGATTGTTAAAATATTCTGGGTGTTTGTCAGGATATTTTAATGCGGTTGCTGTGGTCCTCTGGGTGATTTTTAGTGCATTGCTATGTGGTTGCTAGGGATTTCTGAATGAATGCTAGGTTGCTTACTAGTCAAGGTCAAAAGAGCCGACACACAAGTCGCTATGATATTCTGGTCTTTAAATATATAGCACGGACTATTTGATGTGCATTTTACATCTGGAAGACGTATTTTTAAGAGTGTTTGCTCATCTGCAATACGTCTATAAGACGTTTCCTGTCAGATGTCAAATAGACGTTTAGAAGATGT
>JAPMNU011483036.1:6143-25236 GCA_029874995.1 Alburnus alburnus | reverse complement strand
TGTTATGAGAGTTTTTTACTCCAGTGGGGCCAATTTTCATGATCTTGCCTAGGGCCCCACAACCCCACGGGCCGGCACTGATAAGCGCTGAAACATTAAAAGGCAAACGCACCAAAAGCGTAACGAAGCCGATCTGCACGTTTGAACCGGGCGCTGATCTGGTTTATGTGTCTCAAATGAACCTGTGGATCTCTTTGAACTGACATGAACCAGTGACTAGTTTATCCACAAAAGCAGTCTGGTGCCTTGGTAGCAAAATACATTTTGGAAAGGCCAGCCAATCAAATTGAAATGGGCAACTTCAGACAGTTTGCCATTTTTGGTCAGATGTTTCATAAACAGCCCGTGGAAATGTTCAGTTTCATTCATTGCATGTAATCAGTATGAGCAGCTCAGGACCCGGTACACTTTTGAGAATGAAGATTAGTATTTGGGGTTTCGTTCACCTGCTCTTTGTACTGGTCAGCATGGCGACGCTCATCCTCCACTTGCATGAACACTTCTTTCAGTTTCTTCTCTGTGCGACGCACAATCTTATTTGCTGCTGCTCTCTCCCTGTGAAGCGCACGGATCATACATCGTTAACGATAACCACTGGCACTAATTGAGTTTTGGCAGATACAGAATGTGGAGTTTCTTTTCATCGCTGCTTACTTTGCTTCCTGCTCAAGTTGCTCCTCTAGCTGGATAATCTTGGCCTCCAGGGCGGCGATAGAGGCCTTGAACTTTGATTTGATGGATCCCTCCAGTTCTTGCAGTTTGGACTTCAAGTCTTTGTTTTGCCGCTCCAGCTGCTGACGGGCGTTCTCGCTCTTCTGGGCGGCACTGCGCTCTCCTGCCAGCTCTGTGTTCAATGTATCCACCTGAATATTCAGACACAACAGCTGTTATTAGAGATGTGAAATCTAGTTAAGAGTGCTAATGGAGATTACGCATCTCACAAAGCTCCCAAACACATAAACCTTTAAAAACATGGTCTGTTCTCAAAGCTCTGACAAGTTTAACTGCATTGAAAACAGTGTTGAAGCTTCCTCAACACTGCACCTGCATAGTGGTCTTGCGGAAGCGGTCGTTGAGGAGCTCCATGTTGCTTTGCTCCTCCTCAAGCTCTTCTTCCAGCTGGGAGATACGAGCCTCCAGCCTCCTCTTTTCATCCAAGAGGGCTGCCCTGAAGGAAAACAAACGTGAATGAATGATAAAGCTTGTTTTGAACAAACTAAGAACAGAGGAGCAAATTAATTAATAGTAGAAATGGAAATTGTGATGCTCTTTTCTTCCCTATTCTGATGTATATTCACGAGTGAAACGCCATTTATAAAAACATCACAACATTCTATAAAAAACTGAATGGTGACTTGAAATCAAGTCCATAATGCAACCCTCTACACACACCTTGGCAAGAGAATCGCCATTAGCTATTAAAAATGTACACTCTTAACATCAGTCAGTCGAGCATTATATTATGATATTATGAAAATCAAGCACTATTTAATGATAGAACTTTAGTAATTAGAACTAAAACTTGCTAACCATGAATTAATGCATATTTGTCATTTTAACTGAACTTAGGACTGGTGGTGGTGCTTAAGGTCCACCAGTGTTTCTGTAAAAAAAAAAAAGATAATAGTAATAGATAATAGTAATTATTATTAAAAGATAATAATCCTACTACTAATTATCACATTAAACAACACACTAAGGATTGATGAGCTGCTGGGTTAATGAATATTAAGCATGTCGTCAGCGTTCGCTCGAACTGATTTGCTGAAATCAAAACAGGGATGAGCACCAGCCAATGAGATTGCCCTTTACACATTAGTTCTGCCTTAGTTCTTCTGCTTGTTCTTAAAAGCTGAATAATTCCAAATGAACTCTGTTATTTTGACTGGAAAATACAACAAAGAATATCGTTTACATGTAGCACGTCGATTCTGAGTGGCATGTAAGACTCTCTCTCTCTATTTGCGTGTGTGTGAGAAACACGACGGCGAGTCGTGAGCCTTCACACTAGAGTTCACAGTACATCAAATACAGGTACGCTGCGCATCCATTGAGGTGAATTTAAAATACTAGTACAGATCACCTGACTGAGCGAAACTCTGAAGTGCTCAGTTAGTGTTCAGAGAGTGAAAGTATATCTATGCTAAACTTATACTAAGCCCTGTAACACACACACACTGGTGAGTAAAATCTAAGAATTTATTAGCCAGTGGCTAATGATAGACATTATTTAGTCGCGCAGAGTGAAGATTTAGTTACATATGCGAGTGATTTATTCGCATTGTAGAGGGTTGACATGAAATCAAAATGGACCCCATTTACTTTCCTAACACACATCACTAGTCTTGTGGTGAAGTTTATCTGTTAATCCAAAGAAAAAAAGAAAAAATTCTTTGTAATCTATTAATCTTTCGTCAATTCCCCCCTGGAATTCCTAGGCATTCCTATTCCGCTTCACTCAGAAATACGTCACAATACTGAAGTCAGTCGCAACTTCCGGTTCAAGCTGACTTTCAGAAACTTCGCAGCACAATGACTCACTTTCCAGAGGCGCTGTTAGAGATTTCATCTGCCAGCTCATCTCGTTCTTGTTCTGCGTGACGTCTGGCTCGCTCTGAAGATGCCAGGTCCTAAAAACACAATCACGACCAAACCATCAAGACATGCCAGTCTAACTAATCTAATCTATAACAGTGTGTGGAGAATCAAGCAACAGATGCTTCAGAAAGGCTTTTTTCTCAGATGTATTTCAGGCTGTGTTGGCTCACCTCTTGCAGCTGCAGAATCTCAGCCTCGAGACTCTTGAGTTTCTTCTCATTCTCCTTAGACTGAGCGAAGATCTCATCCCGAGACGTGCGCGCCTCCTCAAGCTCTCTCTGATAGTCCTTCATCTGGGCCTGTTTTAAAGAGATGTTGCCATCTGTGCTTCTCACATTTTGTCCTATTTCTGCACTAATTCTTGTGATTTAAAATTATAAGTCATGGTAATGCAGTCAGTAGGGATGGGCAAAAAATAATTCTATTTTAAAAAAAAATTTTTTTTACTAAATGTGGTTGATTTGATATCGATTCTCAAAAGCAATGAATCGATCTTTTTTCCATATATATATATATTTCTGAAAACATTGAAAATAACATCTGTGTGAATCTTATTACTAGTCTTCGCCACTAGATGTCATCCTCTAATCTACCTTGCCCAATGCTACAACAGGGAGCCTGTCATTCATTCAATGCTTAACATGGCAGATGCAGGTGCATTTTTCAGCGTGAAAGACAGTTGAAGCAATTGTCAGTGACCCGATCGGGCCAGTGGTGCATGGTCACGAAAGTTTATCAATTGCACATGTTCTTGCCAATTTAAACATTCAAGCGCAATTCGGTTGTGAATCAAATTGAGATCTTGCAAAACGGAATTAAATCGAATTGCAACAACTGAATCGATACCCATCCCTAGCAGTCAGTGATGCAGACATCTGTCCCACTACTAAACGACTGATGCACTTTAGCTGCTATACAGATTACCCTAACAGTAAATGTGTAATTTCTTGCATTATCATTACTGTGTCATCACATTTCCGTGCATTGTGGGAAAGCTTCTACCTGGAGTTTGCGTAGCTGTTTAATGGCTTCATCACGGGCCTTGTTTGCAGCCTCGATCTGAGCTTCCACATCTTTGAGGTCCATCTCCAGTTTCTTCTTGGCAGCTACGGCAAGAGCTCTCTGCTTTCGTTCATCTTCAAGCTCCGCCTCCATCTCGCGCACCTGAAGGTACAGGACTCATGGATCAAAACACAGCCAAACAGAGTCTCATACAAAAACTTGTTGATGTCTTTCTTAAAGGTATTAACCCTTTATTTCACAAAGTTGCCATAATATACAGCAATTAACCAATTTTCTTCACATTGCAACCATATGATCCATATAAAATGGAAATAAAATTAAGAGTCAACTTTATATATTTTACATACAAAAGGAAAAAATGAATAGAAGGTAAAGAAATCTATAAATTAAAGGTGCAACACTGTTGCTATTTGAAATGGACACCCAAACAAACACACTCGTCCTTTCATTGTTCCATCCCCAAAATATCCACTAACAGCTGCTGCATCAGACAGCTTGTGCAAGTATGGAAGAATCAACTGTGATTCAACAACAACAGCATATCTTAGTTCTGTGAAACATAGCAAAAAAACAATTACTCATGTATCGAGCAGAAACACATCCTTTTTCAGGTCTTCCTGCTCTCTAATGTCTCTCCAGCGCTGGAAAACCTTTCCAATATTAACCATATTAGCTCTTGTCTGATCGTAACCCTTCTTCCAATTAAATTCCCCTGACCTATTCCTCTTTGGTAATATCTCAGCTATCTCTCTTTCCACAGTCTTTCATCAAATATCCACTTTGTTTTTTCTCCCACTTAAACAGTCAGAACTATGTACAAACACAAAAAAAATTCAGCACGCACACAGAACAGACATCTAGTAAATATTCTCAAAATAGTTTTAAGGTGCTGATTTAAAAATGTTCAACAGCATTACTCAGAAATATATTACTGCACCGTTAAATTAATGGAAACAGGTGTACAGGTGTGTATATATCATGTTTAATCTTAAATAAATGGATAATCTTCATCTTCAAATTACTTGTAATCCTCAAAAAAAAAAACCTGTAAATTCCACTCACCTGTTTGACCAGTGCTCTCTTCTTCTCCTCATTCTGCTCATCTCTGGCCTGCAGGTCTCTGTCAAACTGAGCCTTCATGGCCTGCATGTTGACCTCCAGACGCAGCTTGGCATCTTCTGTGGCCTGTAGTTCATCCTCCAGCTCCTCTAGCTGAGTGCGCATCTCCTCCACCTGCTGCTCCAGCGTGCGTTTGGATTTCTCCAGCTCATGGACCTACGGATTACAGAACGGAATTAAACAGTGTCCTAACCGGTCACTTCATAATCAAGAGCCAAATGAGAAATCCAGGATTCATCCAGTATTTTAAACAATGAGTGTGCATGACTAATCTTTTTCATACATTTTAAAATATAAATTAAAAAATTTTCTGATCACTTTTAACATTTGAATTTCCATAACATCATGGCTAAAACCACAAAGCATTTTATTGTTTGCTTTAGCACTGCAAGATACATTTAAATAAAACCAAAAAATATGACTCAGTATGATCAAATCGCAAAGGCTGCTATTTAATTACATAAACATACGTTCTGCGTGTTTCATAGTGTTCTTACACGCGAGCTGCTCATTATCCAGCGGTGTTTGCTCCACGTGAACTCCATCTCTGCATATACTCTGAGTTTGGGTCGCTTTAACATGCACCAACTATCTCCTCACACTTGTAATGAGAAGCACTTATCAGCAAAAGACAAGCTTTAAGGGCTCTGTGGTTTTCCGTCAAAATAAAACTAATGGTTTAACATTTAAAAATTAAGAAATTGAGACAGCCATAAATATGA
Organism: Alburnus alburnus; assembly: GCA_029874995.1. NCBI lineage: Eukaryota > Metazoa > Chordata > Actinopteri > Cypriniformes > Leuciscidae > Alburnus > Alburnus alburnus. The sequence continues at coordinate 19,774 of JAPMNU011483036.1, read as the reverse complement.
GTACTGTAATTTTACAGTGTAAATTAAAATAATAATTATATTATTATTTTTCGTAAATACTTAGTTTTTATAGTAAAATATAATATTACAAGGGTAATATTTATTTTGTTTTTATTAAAAATATTATTTTTGTATTTATTATTATTATTATTATTATTAATATTATATAGCCATAATTTTTGCAGCCCTACAAACAACCACAGCAAACCTGGATATAAAAAATAAATAAAAACTTAAAAAAATAAAATCGCAATTAATTTTTTCCACCAAATCATTAAGCCCTACTTTGCTTCTATCTCTGTCACGACACTATGAGTAGATCAAGCCACACTGAAATCTCATCAGTCCAAAATCTTGCTCCACATGCAGTATATCAAACATGCATATGTTCTGACTGGCTGATTTTGTTGCTTTGCTAATAAGTATTTTGTTGTCAGTGAAGGCACGCAAATTACATGACACCTGAAACTTGCTGCCTCACACTTGGTTAGCACATGCTGTAGGGTGTTAACTCATCATGAGGTCTCAAAACAATTAATGGAATTAAATGGAAGAACTGACCAAATCTGCTGTGTTCAAAACACCAAAGATTCTTCAAACATCATGATGATGAATTCAATCATTACCATATAGAATACACAGTACAAACTGCATTACCCTCATAAAACAGTCCAATAACACATAGTAACTTACATTCTTGCCTACGTCATCCTTGGAACTCATCAGATCCTCCATCTCGGCTCTGAGCTGCTTGTTAAGCCTCTCAAATTCCTCTTTAGCCTCCAGAGCTTCATCCAGGGCTCGGGCCATAGACAGAGCTTTGGTATCCTTCTCTCTAGCCTCTGCCTCAGCACGGTCCCTCTCCTCAGCGTAACGTGCAGAGATGTTCTTCTCTTCTGCCAGCATCTATCATACACATCAAAATCATTTCAGGGTTTTTTTTTTTTATTAACAAATATTTTCAGTAGTACCTGAAGATTCTCAATGACTGTATATTAAAATACAAAACAAATAATACATAAAACAGTAGCAAATACTATATAAAACAGTAAAATATAAAACCTTTTTTAAGGCATTATAAAATCCTTAAGGATAGTTCACCTAAAATTACCCTAAATCCCCGACCCTCATGTCATTTCAAACATATAAGATGTCCATTCATCTTCCAAACACAAATGAAGATATTTTAAATGAAACCTGGAAGATTTCTTTCCCTCTACTGAAAGTAAAACTGACACTTTAAAAAGATCATAAATACAGACATTGTTCCATTTACCATATTTTATGTGCTCTGTGTATGTGCGCTGATTTGTTAATATTTGAATAAAAGCTTAAAATAAATCTGTTCATCATACAGTATAATGTGATTGTATCTTTTCAGAAGACTTGAATTAAGCGGCAACGTTTTGGTGGAAGGGACTTTCAAAATAAGTTTCTCAGGTTTCATTAAAAATATATTAATCTGTGTTTCAAAGATGAATGAAAGTCCTATGGGTTTGAAACACCATGAGGGTGAGTAAATGATGACATAATAACTATCCCTGTGAACAAAACCAATTCATACCTGGTCAAACTTCTTCTGTTTCTTCTCTAGGTTTGAGACGATCTGTCTCTGGTGGTCCAGGTCCACCATGAGGTCATCAAGCTCCTGCTGCAGTCTGTTCTTGGTTTTCTCCAGCTTATCAAAAGCGATGGCCTTTTCCTCTAGCTTCTGACTGGTCCCCTCCATGTCCTTCTGCAGCTTCCTCTTGACCTCCTCCAGACCCTCAAGAGTTCCCACATCATCCTCCAGTTTCTTCTTCGTCTCAACCAGCTATCCAAAAAAAAGGAGGATTATAATGGAGTGCTTTTCTTTTTAACTGTTTACGTAGTAAAGAGTACATCTGATTTCCTTTCTGAGCAGAAGTCTAAAAATTAAATTTTTGTCCTCAAACATGACAGGCTTTGTGAGTTTCTTTGCCAACATGTTATTTGCAGATTAACACTTCATTAATGAATGTGTCAACTGATGCGCTAGATGTTGATGTGAACTGACATGTTGCGCATCCTCATTAAAAAATATGGATTGTTTGTGTGTACCTGGGCTTGTAGTGTTGCCAGTTGTTTCTCCAGGTTCCTTCGTGCCTCCTCTTCCTCCTCCTGCTGCTCCAGGAGGTTGTTCTTCTCCTCCTCCAGCTGACGGATACGGCTGCTCAGGTTTAGCTTCTGACGCGTCTCCTCTTGAAGCAGCTCCTACATACATAATATTAAACAACTGTTTTGATCAAATCTGTGCAGTTTCAAACAATAAAAATACTTCCTGAGCAAACTATGGGTTAACCTTTTTGATAATAAATCCACTCCTTCAGCACTTCATGTTTGTAGAGACACATTACCTGAGTGTCCTGAAACTGACTCTCTAGGCTAGAAACGTCTTTGGCTAGCTTTATTCCCTTCTTCTCAGCATCTTCCAAAAGAGAAGAAACATTGTCCAGCTCCGCCTGCAATAAATGACAAACATAAAAATTTAAATTTGCATTGGAGGGATATTTTACACGTAACCTGGATTCTGATCTATTTCAGTGTACACGGGTATATGACCGCAAACACAGACTCAGAATTAACCATAATTGTTAAATTTGTGCTTTCAAAAAAAAAAAAAATTGTGATTATATATCAATATCACTATATAATAATATATTTTTTGTTATATGATAACAATGTTATTTGAACAGTACTTATGCTTAATTAAATCACAGCCTTTACACTTTGATAATCACACCAAGCCATATCGCAATTTTTCTTTTCTTTTTTTATTAATCATGCAGCTCTAAATAAAGCCACACTTTTACTCTGCAAAAATCAAATGAAACAACAGTGATCTGTAGGTTATGTGATGGGGAGGGAGTGTAACAGCGCTAACTTGTAGTTTATGTGACACAGTGTACGCACTGACCTGTAGTTTGTGGGATCGGTCCGAAAGTTCTCCTTTAACCTTTTCTCCCTCGCTGAAGCGGGCCATGAACTCCTGCAGCTGAGCCTCAAGTTTCTTTCTCTTGTGCTCAGATTCAGACTTGGCCTGCTGCAAACTCTTCACCTCACTGGTCAGCTCCTTATTATCACCCTCCAGAGTCTGTTTGTTTTTCTCCAAATTTGACTTAACCTAATATTGACAGACAGGCATTGTGAGAGAGAGCCAGACCTGTATAAACAGGAGACTGTACACCATTCAATCACTGAACGAGGAAATGAATCATTCTTGACAGCAGACGACTGGCAGCGTTCCAGTCGAGACATTAAAACTAAAAATGGCTCCCTACAGTAATGAGTAATTGAGTCTTTATCTCTATGGCTTACTCTCTTGGCCTGCTCCAGCTGCTCAGAGATCTCCTCCAGAGCAGTGCCGTGCCTCTGTCTCATCTCCTGGATCTGTGACTCGTGGTTTTTCATCTCATCATCGATGGCTTTCTTCAGCTCTGTCACCTCCTGCTCTCGTTTGGTTCTTTAAGAGGAAAAGACGCATTATTAGGTGAGACACATTTGGGGAGTAGGGTTCAAAGAAAACAGAAAAGGTCAGATACTAATGAACTTAATCTGGCTTACATGACTCTCCACTTATACTACCAAAAGGCCCATTTTGAGGGGTCAACCTTAGGCACACATGGAGGGGCAATCATTATTTTATTTAGCTATGACATGAATGGGAAGTCAAAAAAAAAAATTCAGAACAAACTATTTGCGCAACATTGAACCTGCAATATGTCTGCAGCATGCATGCTAATCACTGCGCACAACGATTCTAACATAGGAACTCTTATATCAAAAACTTTAATATTTCTTCTTGCTTATTAAAAAAAATAATGGGGATGGATTAAACTGGGCCTAATTTCATTTTATGTTAGACTGGATTTAGTTCCTCTTGTACCTCAGCTCCTGCTGGGCGGCGGTGGTGTCCAGGGTGTCTTCCAGCTCAGTCTTCAGAGCCTCCAGTTCCTCACTCAGATCTCTCTTGAGTTTCTCAGCTTTGTTTCTGGCTGCTTTCTCAGACTCCAGATCCTCCTGCAGCTCAGATATTTGGGCCTGCAGCTCCCGTACTTGCTTCAGGGCGTTGTTTTTCTGAGCGACCTCCTCATCACCTCTGTGGAAGAACAAACATAAGCAGAGATTATTAGCAAAACGATCCATGCATAATTTAAGGGGTTAAACACTTTTGTTTTCCAATCCTCCAAAACTCTTTCCAATCCTTAGAATTAAACAGGCCAGTTTAAAATCTAGGCCAATTTTGTTACAGTATCTTCAAGAGTATTTGTAAATAACCTCTGTTATGACTGGTATATTTCTACATGTGAAATAACTGAATGGGTGTTTTGATGCTTAAGGTACATTTCTCATTATCAATGTTGAAAGGGTTTTTGCTGCTACTTATTTTTTTTTTTTTTTTTTGGGAAACATTACCATTCAAAAGTTTGTGGTAAGAAAGAATACAAGGAGAATACAAGAGACGTAAAGATTTCAAACTTTTGAACAATAAATTAACAATTAATTCCACCACTCAGCCAACCATAAGTTATTATTTAGACATATCAATCTAGATGACAGCCAAAGCATTTTGGATCAACCATTATATTACATTTTATTTTACTAATTAATATAACCTCCTTTTTCTCTTTCTTATTCTGTGCTCCTCACTGATCTTCACCTGGTCAGTACAGCCTGCAGCTCCTCTTCTTTCTTGGCCAGTTGGATCTTGAGTTCCTCAATTTGGGCCTGCAGCTCAGCTATCTGGTCTTGTAGGTCTGTGGTCTCGCCATCCAGCTTTCTTTTGGCTTTTTCAAGCTCTTGCCTTGTCTTCTCTTCTTTCTTCAGACGCTCTGATGGTCAAACGCCCAAACATAAACATTTAAGTCTCATTGTTTTACTTGAATAAAATGATCCATATTCAACACACTCCTCACCTTCCAGGTCCACCATCATCATTTCTTGCTTGTTTTTCACTTTGCCAAGGTTCTTGGCCTTCTCTTCCTCCTCAGCCAGTTGGGAGGTCATCTCACTGACACGGTCCTCCAGAAGTTTTTTCTCCTGAGGGATAGGGAGGGAAGAAAGAGTTCAGTTTGCTCAAAGTTCTTCTCTGAGCATCCTTATCGCAAAGGCCCTGGCCTGCATTTTGTTTCAGGGAGTTTGACAACCACACTGACCTTTAGGAATTTGGAGTTCTGGTCCTCCAGCAGCAGAATATCTTCCTCCATTTTCTTTATCTTAGCTTCAGCAGTCACCTTCTCCAACTGAAGCTTCTGTCGGGCAGCCTCTTCTTCATCTAGCTGTTCCTCTAGGTCCTATAAGACACACACACACACACACTTACTTGTGGTTTATGGACAGCAATAGTGTTTACCATTAGCTAGTGCTAACTGCAACTCACTCAGTTTTAGATACAGATTTACTATTATAAGTTTACAGATCCAAGATTATATGTGACCCTGGATCACAAAACCAGTCACATGTCACACGGGTATATTTGTGGCAATAGCCAACAATACATTGTATGGGTCAAAATTATTGATTTTTCTTTTATGCCAAAAATCATTAGGATTTCCTACCATAAATATTTACAACATTTATTTTTGTGAGTGAATGCAGCATAATCGCAAACATAAATGGACAACTTCAAAGGCGATTTTCTCAATTTTTCGATTTTTTTGCACCCTCAGATTCCAGATTTTCATATAGTTGTATCTCGACCAAATATTGTCCTGTCCTAACAAACGCTTATTTATCCAGCTTCCAGATGATGTATAAATCTCAATTTCAAAAAAATGACCCATGTGACTGGTTTTGTGGTCCAGGGTCACATATTTCCCCAATTAAGTTGTCACCGTTATGTGTGACTGCATTTTCTTCTTCTCATTCTGCAACGATTGGTTCCTCTCCTCTTCCTCCTCCACGCGGGACTCCAGGTCATGAAGAATCTCCTCCAGCTCTTGTTTTTTAGCCACCAGGCGAGCCCTCATCTCTTCAGCTTCAGCAAACAATTCTGTCTCGGCCTGTAGTTGCTCTGCCAAGATGTTCTTCTCCTCTAAGAGCTGAAAAACATCACAAGAGATCTTTTCTTGGTTTCAAGATCATGGACATTCCACTACAAGAAATAAAGCCCCAAGAGACTACGGTGTACATATATACCCGCTATGACTTCGAATGTGTGCTAACCTGCTGGTGTTTCCTCTCCATATCCACCAACTCATTTTCCACTTTCACCTGCCTCTCCTTCACTTTAATGAGCTCCTCATCTTTGGCCTGCATTTCTTCCTCCTGACGGGTCACCTGGAGGAGAGGTTTCACCTGCAGACACAGTTGTAATGCATGTCTCGATTGAAAACTATTCACAATCATACTGCAAATCAGTTGTTAAAGAGTGGATTTCTCTTGCAACCACATAGACAGATTTTACTCAGAAATGTACACAATAGCTAGTAAAATCATTCCAACAGTTATGTAAACAGTCTCTTTTAAAATCCGACACCAACCTTGGTGAAGAGTCTCCACCACTGCCAGTGGCGTAGTTTCAGGTAGGCGGCACAGTTTCTCTGGAGGACTTTCAAAGCACTTAGCTGCTGCTGTTTTTTAGCAAAGGCTCTGACGAACACAACCACAAAACAGCAGCAATTCACTCACAAGGTCTCATAAGAATACTTTTCATATATTGTGATCTCTACATTATAAACAGTAAGAGCTGCATATTATCGCTGACCCTTTAAGACCAGATTTAAATCAGCCATTTGCACTTGGACTTACTTGCGAGCCAGGTATCCTCGACAGACTGACTGAAAGTAGATGATGATATCTGTTATTTTCAGGTCTCTCTCTTCCTCCAGGTGTGCCAAAACTCCAGTGCGGAAGAAGATCTTACTCTGACCGATCCGGAAGAGGTTTGGGTCTAATTCCAAGGCTCGGATCTACAGATGACAATGCCAATTAGTATTTAGCAGATTCTAAATTTCAGATGCTAGTTTTTCAATATTGGACATAAAAAAAAAAAACTTGAAGTACTCAAATAATTAAAAACTTTATGTTTGTGGAAACATTTCAGGATACTTTAATGAACAAAGTCCAAAAGAATACCATTTACTTGAAAAACAAATCATTTTACAATAATGTAAAACTCTTTACTGTAACTTTTGATCAATTTAATGCATCCTTGCTGAATAAAAATATTTATTACTTTCTTTGAAAAAAAAGAAAAAGAAAAACAAAGAAAGAAATCCTTCTGATCCCAAACATTTAAATGGTAGTGTGAGTTTTCATAGAATATTTCATACAATACTGGTATTTAAAAACATTGTGATTTAATCATTTTATTTTGGGCTTTGTACCTCCATATACAGTAAAACTTGATGGTAAAAAGGACTGATCAACTTCATTTGTCTTAGGTTTATAAAACTCACCATTCTCTCACAAGCCTGCTTGCCATCCATAAAACCTTTGGGTATTGCATTAGGGGTGAGGATCTCATATCTGATAGGAAAACAGATTTAACAGTTTTATCACTGATAAAATATGATAATATTGGTGCTACAGCATCTGAAGAGGTTCTCAAGTCTTTAATGAGATATCTGAAACGCACCTCTGTCTGAACTCCTGGAAGACGATACGGTTAGGGAACCCCTGCCTGCAGATCCGGATCCCTTCTAGAACTCCATTACACCTCAGCTGGTCTAGAACCAGATGGGGCTCCAGTTTACCAGCCTAACAGAGAACAACAGCAATGACAATGAGGTGCATGACCACATTAAATAAACTCTTTTTTCTTATTCAGCTAAAAGTACATTTACACACAACTAAAGGGACAAATGTCACTTACTCTTTTCTCATGATTGGGGATGATACAGCGGACAAAGTTGGGATTGGTGTTCCTGAGTGTGGCCATGAGTTTCGTAAGGGACTCTTTATAAAGCTGACCCACAGTACGGAACATGCCCTTCTTGGTCTTATATGTAGCTCCAAACGCAGTCTCGTTCATCCCTGCCACCTGGTCCAAACCAACAATACGATCCACTACCATGAAGAGTGAGAGAAAAGACAGATACCAAGTGGTTAGGTTGATATTAAGAGGATTTACAGAACATAATTAAAGAAGAGAGACACAGCACAGCCAAATCATGTGAAGATGGAAGAGGTAAATCTACAACTAAAGCTCTAATTCAACAACACCAAGCAGAAGGTCAAAATACACTGTGTATTTTTGCATTTAGACATAACTGTGCTTTGATATTTTCAGGCCTTTATAATCATCATATCCCAAAGGAAACCAGAAAATAATTTTCTGAAAGTAGTACAGTGTATTTTGACTCAATGCCACAAGTTCAGACAGCCAATTCAAGAGCCAATGGCCCCTACTATGCCAGCAAGTCCAGTGCTAGGCAAATGGAGATATGAAATAGATGAAGAGTGCCAAGGATAAGACTACGTCTATAAACAAGCACAAGCTGCAAAAGAAATAAAATGGAAGGGTGAATCTCAAAACCCAGATCATGTTTAGGACATATTTCACCCCAATACCTCACACTTCAGTGAGTCAGATGTTAATTCAGTAACTGCTCTCATGGATTCAGTGAGCTGTGTTAACAAATATACATTAAATATATATTTACAAATCTAGTCAAATCTGATTTCTTGTGGTGCAGAGCTGTAATTTTAGCAAAGGTAGAGTAGATTTAGCGGTGCTTTATAATATATTATTCTTTCTTGATAAAAGGCATTTAGCTTAAAATTTGTCCTTAAAAAGGCTTCATTAAGATGTTTTAAACAAGTACATTTTCCATTACTGAAATGCAGTATAATTTAAATCTCATTACTGTACTTAGAGTGCTTTGTAAAGTAATACATTGTCAGAGTATTTGTTGTATTGCCTAAAATGTATGCTGATTTTAATAAAACAAATCATAGTTTTGCAGTTATATCACAGAAATGAGATTCTAATGAGAATCAATGAAAATGACCAAAGTACATTCAAAAGTGAAACGTTTTGATAAAGTCAAGAATTTTCAATTTATTCGCTTGCCTTTTTTTGTGTGAAATATAACAGACTTGTATACCAAGTTCTCTCCCTCTGAGCAATGCTACTAAAAATGCCTCCTTTGAGCAACTGAATAAATCAATGTAAATAAATATGCTTAGCAATAAATAAGATACCAATCAGAAAAATTATATTCTCAAATTTGAGTCTGATAACAATGCCATAGTACAAAACAAGTCAAACTTCAATAATTTAACATGGAAGTAATCAGAAACGACATTTTCATTTTGATTCAGTGGGGCTTGCCAAGTCCAGCTACTGTTCCTAGAACTACAATTGTAGGTCTTACAGCATTCCTGTAAATGTGATTCTTAAGAACCGCTTCCAAGCAATGCTCTGTTCATAATGGGGCTCCTGACGTGGCTTCCTTTACCTCCATGGAGAATCTACTGAGCTGTCAGTGTTGACTGGCACAGGGCTGAGCGAGTCATTTGGATTCCATTGAAACAAGACGTGCATTGTTCCACGTTCCCTGTCGGAGACGCTACAGAATTCCTCCACTCCTCACCCAAACTCCATCTCCCTCACACGGCCTATCAAATCGCCGTCTGACACTTAAAACAAACAAGTAGTCTGACCGTGAGGTGTAAGGGCATAACCAAAATCCCACACACACTGCACTGTCTGCTGAAAAAAAATCAAGCTGTGTTTGGGGGAATCTCATAAAAAAAAGGTCCAGGTCATATTTCACTCCAAAATTGAAGGAATAAAAACAGGAATAATATCTAACATACAGATTGTGAAGCCCATTTTAGGACCATTAATATTTTTTGCATTGTGGTACTGTTTTCATGACTATATTCATATATACATTCAACAATATTATTGATCTGACTGTACTGACGCTGTTGAAGGTGATCTGAACTGTGCTGGACGATGACATCATTTTTTTGGAGAACTGCTTTATAAATAAAATGAACTCTTTTAATAACTTATTATCTTAACATCAGAAATGAATCAACACTGAACTGCCTTCAGCTGAACAACAGCCAAACTGCATCATTTTCCTGTTATCACTGTAGATCTGCTTTGAAACTAACTGTATTGTATAAAGTGCTATATTAATAAAGGTGACTTGACAATTAAGCACATTTACCCCCAAGCAACGTCATTACTATGCATTCAGGATATAATTATTCTTGATGATTCTTGTTATTATGATTTAAATCATCTTTAAATGTTTTATTTTATTATAAAATTTGTTTGTGATTTTAATTTAGAAAAATTTGTAATTGCAATTGGAGTCCTAGCTTTGTGAGTAAGCGCTCCAACTTTCAGAACTTGCTTTTTCTGAGTTCTGGCTCGTCGTCCTTTCCTGACCCTGTTCCCTTTCCCTGTTTTTTTCTCAGTGATCCATGTCTATCCTTGCACTACTATCAAAATGAAGGCCAAAAATAATAATATAATTGATTGCTTGCTTAGAGAATAAAAAAATTAAACTTTATATAATCATAACTTATTTTCTATATTTTATTTTGGGTTGAAATATGACTCACACAGACTTAAAAAGTTTTGTGAGATTCACCTATTCTTCTGTCAAAATGGCCTCTTTCAACACTTTCTGAACTGAAAAAAACTACAGGTGCAGATGTAATAATTATTTGACACTTTTTAAACTCTTAAATTGGAGGAAGAATATTTAGGGGGCGTGCGAAGTAAACAAAATTACTGAAAGGCACTCAAGGAACAAGAAGGGCCCTAATCCTTGTAGCCAGCTCACTCAGAGTTACCCAGGTCACTTTCAAATGTTGTGTTGTGTCAGTACTCTGCATTACTCTCTATGCACATGCATTCATTTTTCATGCAATCTTCATTCATGGTCAAGTTTGGGCATCCTAATGAATCAGCCAAGTCAAGCTTCCTTCCAAATGGATCCAGCCAACTCTAAAGTTAGCCAGCTAGAGGGACCAGGGCCCAGGTCTACAAGCCATGGGAGTGTTTGAAAGTACACAATGCGCTGGTAAGCAGAGACCTACAGCATCGTATACCTTCACCTGGCGATTCATGAAGACTAGAGACATCATAAAAAGACGCTCTTTGGAAATTCTGAATCTCTATGGTCGAGACAGAAGGGAGCAAAGGGGGGATAAACAAGAAAAAAAAGCAAAATAAAAAAGTAGTAGAACACAGCTAGCACATTAAGACATAAGTGGTAGTAAACACTGGTTAGTGCTATGAACAAGCAACATTAAGTCATCATTCCATTAACACTGGTTTCAAATGTATTGGGATGTTAATTAAATGTTAACATTTTAAGAACATGCTGATCAATCTTGGCACACACACATTTTATTTACCTTTTTTACCACAGTATGAATCATTTTACATAAACTTATATAATTAGGTTATTTTAATTTAATATATTGGGAAATGTAGTGAAAAATTATTAGCTGTCAGCTTTAAAGATGACAAAATATATGACACATCCCACTCTATTTTTGCATTACTCCATATTTCTTCACTGCTCTCTCCTGTGTGTAAAGTAATGTAAAGAAGTCTTGCCTACAAATAGTGTGCAATTAAATCTACTGTGGTATCAACAGTGTTGCAAAATTCTTTGTTCGACACATTCTCACACACTGCCCCACTTCTGACCCTCTGTAACTGAATTAATAGTTCCCTCCGGCTTCATTTAAATATTTGCATCAAGCCACCGAAATGCATGACCACTTCTTTTTACAAGACATGAAACAGAAGATTGAAAACAACAGTCTCTTTCTTCACAGACTGGGAGGGCAGAGCAATAAAAATGGCTGTTTCACATGTCGGGAGAAAAGCGCTTACCATCCTTCCACAATTCAGCCACAAACTTATCCGTGGACTGGTGCAGGAGCGTGGCCACGTTGTCGTTCAGAGGGTCCATGTTTTTCATTAACCACTCATCTGCCTTATAGTCAACCTGCAGGATGAGGGAAATAAACACTACGTTAGCTCAATAAAACACTCAAGATGGGAATAATGGAATTAAGCCAGGACTGGATCAATCTAGATCGTTTCATTTAAGGGGTTCTGCAGTTGTTGGCTGTTTGCGTAGCGTTATGTAACTACTGAAAGTGATAAAATATAAATCAATGCACTATATTACTTTTCTTAAACAACAGGAAACAAAGCAAGCTCTAATTTTCTGGCTTTTAACCTAAACGTGGCTCAAAGGGAGAGAAATATCAAAAGTTCCTCATTTCATGCAGTGTCAAGTTTCTTTTGCAAACAGCTCACTGATCTGAAACAGATGTGGCCTATGGTTAGCACATACCACAGCTGGATGCTGCTACCCTTGAAAGACAGAAACGCAACACTTCATTGAAAGTCAGTATGACCTGACTAAATCCAATTACATAAGGTTATGATGCAGACTGTGTTGCATTTCAACACCCAAAACAAGCCTAAATTATAAGAAATATCACAGAACTGAAGTACAAGTGGTGAATCCAACAGTTTAGTGTGGTGTCATAAATATGACGTACTTTGCCAGCATAGTGAATGATGCAGAAATCGGCTTTGTCCTTTAGCTGCCGTGGTTTCTGGAACTTGGCATGAGTGCCTTGCTCTTGCACCAGTTTGTCCACGAAGGTTTTATCGGTGGCTTTTGGGAACCAGCACTCCTCATCCAACAGAGCCAACACACCGGGAGGATTTGCCTGGGAATGGCACCATATGACCGATCAAAACAATTATAGAAAAGCTGAAAGAAAACACTAAAAGCATTCATTACTTTCACATTAACTTCAAATCACATTATTAAATTCTGCAAATGCTTGGGGTAGAAAATATTTATAGCAAACCAGAACAAAGAATTCAAGGACTAACACAATTATGGTAAAAAAAAAAAATCAAATCTGTATGAAAGAGTTGATGCAGGAGCTCACCGGTCTCTCAATGAGGTCAATGCAGGGCTGCAGGTCAAGGCCGAAGTCGATGAAGCTCCATTCAATGCCTTCACGCTGGTACTCCTCCTGCTCCAGGATGAACATGGTGTGGTTGAACAGCTGCTGAAGCTTCTCGTTGGTGTAGTTGATGCAGAGCTGCTCAAACGAGTTCAGCTGCCAAAAGATGGAGAGAACAATAAAATATGATCAAATTGTTTTTGTCCATAGTATTTTAGCCCCAGGGCATGCATAATTGATTCTTTAACCAATATCAGTATCAATATCACTTAACGTAATACTGCAGCTATAAGGGGGTATCCAATTACACTGTTTACTGTAAACCTTGTTATTTCTTCCTAACCATGTTATAATTATATTACTCAATTTAGCAGATGCATCTTATCCGAGCAATGTCCAACACCAATGTCCTCCAGCACAACTTGAAGGAATCTTCTTAATGAAAAAAAAAAAAGGGCCCTATGAAATCTTTTTAATTTATTTCCCAAACCCCTTTTTTTTTTTATTAAAACAGTGCCTAAGAAATGTTTTCCCCACCTGAAATTGTGTTGTCCATTTCAATACATCCATTTTATACAAATCAAATATCAGAAACAGTGGTAATCAAATTAAGGCATTACCCATTCACTATTCAATTAACATTTTAAAATGTAAAATCAAAAGAAAAATGTACCATTCTTTTTTTTTTTTTTTTTTTT
>JAPMNU011483026.1:0-11015 GCA_029874995.1 Alburnus alburnus | reverse complement strand
GAGAAATTGTCAGGGAATTATCGCAGGCTATCTTTGGTCGCAAGGATGGGTGGCTCACTTTGTTTTGAGACACATGGGCCTGGTTTCACAGACAGAAAGAAAAACATCCACATGGCCTTAGTCTTAATGGCATAGTTCATCCGAAAATGAAAACTCAGTCTTCAACTCAGTGACAACAGCCGTCTTTGAGCCTCTCTCACTGTATGACGTAGAACCACCGATTAGGACTCACAACCACAGAGATCAATCGCCACGATTGGTCATATTTAATTTGGGACGACCCAAAATCATACAATGTGTACCGGGCATAAAGAGAGCAAAGGATAAAACCAGATAGGAGTGTGTTAGTAATAGTGGTGGGGGGTTGTAGAGTCTTGGGTGTCAGCAGAGAGAGAGAGATCACCTGTTCCTCTCGCACCTGCTTCGGCCCCTCAGAGTTTTACAGCTTGAAACAGCCGTCACTGTCACCTTACCACTAAACAGTATATCCTTAGATATTACCTATGGAATAATACGCCCATCAATACAGGCTCTGTTGAATTCTCAGTTCACACTTCCACAGAGATGGATGAAATCACTGAAACGTTTGTGTGACTTCGCAGCTGTAGTTTGATCAAACTGGAGGGTCACAATACCTAAATGAATACCTCGTGATTGGTCAGAGGAGCCGTTCATCATCTGGGACTGATCTCAACTCAACCTGAATGAATTCATAGGCAACAGCAGTTCTGGAACGAGCCTTTGGTCCAAACGGCCCATTCGGTTGACGCGACACTTTTTCCATCACAAAAGCTGAACTGAGTGGTTTCCCACAGCCTAACCTGAACTCAAGCGGATCAAACAAAGAGGACAGGCTTGTGAAAAACACAACCAATGGCACCAATATGCATATAAAACACACAATATAAGGCCGGCACTTGATCCCCCGGTTTCACAGACTAGGTTTAAGACGAGTCCCAGACTAGCCGTTTTAACTGAAAGCAAATTGCACTGATATCTTAAAAAATGTCAGTGCCATCGATTCGTCTCAAGATTCACACCAGTAATGCTTTTTTCTAAGGCATGTTTATAAAAGCTACTTAGATGTCCAAATTGAACTAAGCCCTATCTGTGAAACCAGGCCAATATGTATTAAAAAACAACAACCACATGGCCTTATTCTTAATGGCATAGTTCATCCGAAAATGAAATCTTCATCTTCATTTTGGAAGAATGATGACATGAGAATTATTCACTTTTATTGCCTGGAAAAAAAAGATGCATTGACAGTGAATAACGCTGTCATACTCGAACATCTCCGTTTGTGGCCCACAGAAGAAAGAAAGGGTTTTGGTACAGCATGAGGATGATAAATGATGACAAATCTCATTTTTGGGCCACCTATCCCTTCGAGCACTGATGGAGTGTCCCATCATCCCCCGGTTTCACAGACAAGGCTTAGACTAAAATGCATGTTTGAGCTGTTTCAACTGAAAGCAACATGCACTGACATATCTTAAACTATGCCATTGTTGCTTCTCAATATTCACACCAGTAATGTTTATCAAAGCTACTTAAATGTCCTAATTGAACGTAATCAAAGCCCTGTCTGTGAAACCAGGCCCATGTGTCTCAAAACAAAGTGAGCCACCCATCCTCTTATGAAAGCCCAGAAGTGCTGTCTAGGTAGGGCAGCTCACTAGATGTTGAGACACTACCATTGGCTTCTCATCAACAGACCCATTAGCTAACCTGCTAACAGGACTCCATGGTCCCCCTGTTTACCAGCTAAGAAATACAACAAACAATCAATCCAAATCAGGCCGATGACTAGCGAGCGAGCAGGTCCAAAACATCACAGCACATCTCGGGCCTCTTTGAAAGTGATACACATCACTGCATCCCACCTGAGCTGTCCCGACTCGTCCGTGAATGCGTACACTTGACCATTATGGTTTCATATTGCTGTTTAAAATGAGGTTACCTTATAGAAGGCCCCGTTGGAGCCGCGCACCTCCACAGCCAACCCGTCCATGTTGGTCGGCGAGTCCCCACGACTGAGCCTTTCTTTAGGCGCTCCTAAAGCGAGCGAGTCCGGTACCACCCCCAGCTTCACGGGCCTCTCGCCGTTCTCCGGCCGCTTGTGTGTGTCCAGTGTTTCGGGTGAAAGAGGGGGGCAAAGGTGACGGGGGAGCACAGGAGCCACAGGAAGGGGTTCAGCTCCAACACCCTTTCCAGCGGGGCAAATCAACTCAATGACTGCTGGCTAAAGCGCGAGAAAAGCTCGCGGTATTACAGTTAGAAACGGATTGGACTGATGTTGTCTGATGACGAGTGTTAGCACAACAGCTAGCGCAGCCGTTGATCAACGGTCACCGACGCCTTCTGGCACTTGAACTCACGGTTCCTTGCATATGATTTTCGTGAGAATCCTTTCTACTACGTCTGAAAACGCTGTTGATTGGGACGTTTGTTGTTTAATAAGACTGTAGTGCTGCTGTGCTGCTTCACCCTTCCCCTCCAACACACGCCGTCAGAGTGGAGCAGCAAGACTGTCTGTGAATGACCCCGAAATCCCCACCCCTCTCCACTCTAGCCACGCCCACTGCAGAGTTTGTGGTCGTGATTGGTCCACTGAGCTGCCACTCACGCACAGTCGTGCGCCGTGATTGGTGGAATTGTCGGGGGCCGGTCGACGCGGACCCAGTGCTCGCGGATCCTCGTTCGCCGGGTTTGTCTTGTTAGCGCCAGTAATGTGTAGTTAGTTGCTATATTTGGGTGGCTTAGGTTTTTTGACTGATTCACAAAAACTGATATGTAGATACAGGTCATGTAAAGACCCAGTTTTAAGCCTACCTCAGGGAAAATATGATAATGTTTGTTAAACATGATGAGGCAATGCCAGATGCTTTGGGGCCTGTTATAACACCCTATGCAACCACATGATAAATAACCATGAAATGTAGCCTACTAATTTTAAAACACACTTTGATGGCTTTGGTGAATTAAGCACAACCGATTTATTTTATATGTCAAACATTTAAAATATCCAGTGTATTTCTGTGTGAATCAGGACTCATTTAAAATGTTATACTTGAAAATATGATAATTTTTGTTGAACATAATGAGGCGATGCCAGATGCTCTGTTATAACACCCTATGCAACCGCATGATAAATAATCATGAAATGTACTAATTTTAAAAGACACTTTGAAGCCTTTGGTGCATTAGGCACAACCAACTGATTTTGTATGTCAAACATTTAAAATGTCCAGTGTATTTCTAATATCCAGGACTCATTTAAAATGTTATACTTGAAACTGCTACTTTTTAAACCCAGTGCAATTCCTTGTTTGAAATACTTTATGGCAACATTAAAATACCATGGAATAGGTAATCAAATGCCATGCATAACCATGCACTGAACTATATTCTTACAATACTTTTTTTAACTGATGTTGGATAGTGAAATCTTACAGCTTCATGACTGTTGTGGACTGATATCTGATACAAAAGGAAACAAAAGTGCCATTAAGGTTAACTAAAAAGTATATCAAATTGTCTGGGATAGGCTACTTAACACACATGGAAGGTGTGAACTGTTCCAGGATGTTGGCTGACTAATTGATGTGTGAAGAATGACACGTCAAACAGTTTGACCAAATGAGAGGGTGAGGAACTCAGGAGGGGGTTGACGGTGTAACAGCTGAAGACAGCAGATGTTGGAGGACATGTGTCGCACATCAGAGGATATCTGAACAGATCCAAGACACTGTAAAGGGATATAAAGAGGATTTGAAAGTTACTGACCTTTCTTCGGTGTCACATGATCCTTCAGAAATCATTCTAATATGCTGATTTGCAGATTCTTCTCACTGAGGCGCAGATTTGTCATTTTGCATGACGCCACACTCAGCTTGTTGAACAGGTGCAAGGAAAACTAATCAAGGAAAATAAGCTGTGATGTGACAACACAAAGCCCCCCTTTTTATGAAAGGACTCTAAACACATGCATATGTAGTGACATTAGAGGATAATGAGCCCCAATGTCCATATCTGTTCTCACAAGGTTTTGAATGGAGATTGTTGAGCCTATAGCGAAAATATCTTAATCTAAAGAAATAATTATATTTTCACAAACATCAGTGTGATTTCCGATTTCATAGTCGTAACATTTTAACATGTTATTATGCAGAATACATCAGTCATGCAGCATAACATACACAATCAGGAACTATGAGAATTGATGTTTATACACTGTATACTCAAAACTTGTGGTTCCAAATATTTTTTTTAGGTTGCGACAAAATTAAATTTGCAATAAATTTTTTTATTAAATTATATATATTTTTTCAATTATAAAATATGTTTTTAAGGTACTCAATTTTATTTATATAGTTTTAGCTTTATGTTCCAGGTTTTTGTTCTGAGCCACTTATTTGGGCTTTAAATGGCTTAGGACCAGTGTTGGGGAAGTTATTTCAAAAGTAATGCACAACAATACTAATTGCGTTGCTTGTGGGAAGTAGTCCATTACGTTATTAAATTGCGTTACTTTTTACACCTAGGCTGGGCTTCTTCTATTTTTATAACAAAAACAAAACAATAAAAAAAGGTTTATTTTTAACAAATGTGAAGTCCCTTTCACACCAAAAGTAAAATGATCCTCTCAACATGCATGGGGACAGGAGAGCTGTCAGTCAATACATGGGAAAACAAAGTAACTTGCCTTATTTAAAAAAGAAAAAAAAAAGTAACTCAAATATGTTGTTGTAAAATGGAAATGTAATGCATTACTAATAACTTGAAAAAGTAATCTGATTACATAACTCGCGTTACTTGTAATGCATTCCACCTAACACTGCAGGGGAATAATCACTCTGGATGCACAGTGAAAAAAAATAAAATCATGCCAACACTGATTATCTGATTGTCTCAAACCTTTTAGTAAGTCAATTTAACATTTTTGGCAGCCCTCTAAAACAATTAGGAACTGCTTTTGTGCAGTTATGAAATTAACGTTTATTTAAAGTGTGACAATTGAACCAGAAGTAGAATCAACCACTATTTGCTTTACTAATTATTTAATCAGACTTCAAAAAGATATCAAACAAACGAACTGTAGCCTACTTGGTAAGGCCATATGAAAACAACGCAGCATATTACTGTTTATAAGTGTTTATTGATGCATACTCATACTATTTCACATTCTATTTAAAAACAGTAGGCGGCATAAACTGCACAGTAAAGCTGTACATCATTATTTCTGAATATCCACCTTTTTTACGCCCCGTGATGCTTTGCGCAGATTGTGGGAGTAACTTTCGTTAAACTAAACAATCGCTATGAAAGGTTCGCTATGAATGAATTTTTTAAAAACTGGATACAGTGAGATGACATTATTCTACTCGCCCTTCAACCATCAAACATTACAAAGAAATTTAAAAGTGTAAAAGCATTAACAAATTACAACAGACCATGAATAACCCCAAAACAAGCCTGATTATTTTCGCAGCGTTAGGCTGTTGCTTTAATCACAAATGTTCATTAGCTGGAACAGTAATGTCATTTCAAAGTGATTTATTATTAATATTTTATCCAGGCCACATGCTTTAGAAACAGTTAACACTGCTAATAGGGATTAGAAGTGAAAAGGGGAGACAGTTACATTTTAAAGCATCCGTGTAAACAAACATGGAAAGAGACGAGGATTTGAGGAGAAAAATGGAGATTCAAGAGTAGGCTAGGCTAGACTATTCCAGTGAATGACTTATGGGATATATCGTAAATTAAATCGGGAGAGCAGACCCCTTTCAGCTACTATTACAGCGGAACACAAAGGGGGAAAGAGAAAATAATCAGGAATAAATGAATGCAGCGACTGAAAAGACCCCTCGCTATAGGCTAGACTGTTATTGGTAATACCATCACTAAAAATACCAAGCGTTGGGTTATTATCCTGGCGTCTAAAAATAAAACATGAAGGAAATTTGTCAGCTCATTCAATCAACCTGATGGATAATTAATATTTGTAGAGCAACCTTATTATTTGAAATGATTTGTTGCAGTCTTTTTGAGTGGAACCTTTCCAAACCGGAAGTGCCTCCCATAATCTAAAACGCAGTAGGGAAAAGGTGGATATTAGCCAGTTTCTCGCGGAAGTGAACATATTGATAGTAGCAGTATGTTGGAGAATAGTATACATTTCAGCCCATAGTGTAAATGCACCCAAAGCAAGCACGTGCAGTCTCACTCTTATATTCTCAGTGTGTGCCTGCCTTTGCATATATCTTCCAGGAGGTGTCAGACATGACTTGGAAATCCTTAAAACCATTTTAAAAGAGCTCGACCTTTGCTCCGGTTTCTGAGTCGCTCTGGTCCATGATCTTTGGTTTTTATGCAGCTTTTTTTTTTCTATAATCCTCAAGCCACTTCTATATGCTTATTTCTCACTTTTCTCACTGTCAACACGATTGACAACTAACAGAGCACAGATTTTACAGATGTTGGACAAAATACACAACCATTCAAAAGTTTGGGGTCAGTTTTTTAAAAATGTAATTATTTTCTTCAGCAAGGGTGCACAACATATCACGGTTTCCTCCAAAATATGAAGAAGCACAACTGTTTTCAACATTGATAATAATTAATAAATGTTTCTTGAGCAGCAAATCAGCATTTTAGACTGATTTCTGAAGGATAATGTGACACTGAAGACTGGAGTAATGATGCTAAAAATTCAGCTTTGATTACAGGAATAAATTACATTTGAAAACATATTTTTTGTGCATTTTTGATCAAATAAATGCAGCCTTGGTGAGGATAAGAGCCTTCCTTAAAAGCAATAAAACCCCAAACAT
This sequence comes from Alburnus alburnus, assembly GCA_029874995.1. Lineage (NCBI taxonomy): Eukaryota > Metazoa > Chordata > Actinopteri > Cypriniformes > Leuciscidae > Alburnus > Alburnus alburnus. Next base: position 4,176 of record JAPMNU011483026.1, on the reverse strand, counting down.
TTGAACGGTTACACCTGAACTCAGTAGAGACGTAATAAAGTATTTTCAGCAATACAGAGACAGTTGTGTATTCGAGTCTCCTCAGGCTGTCTAGGAGTCTAAACACTTGACTGAAGATGCTGAAGGTGTGTATTTCCCAGTGACAGCGATGCAGAGGACGTGCAAATGTCTCATACCAGTCATATCTTAATGACATCACTACAGGTAATTAGTCAAATCTCAGCCTGATAAGACATTTTCACGTCGTGTGTGAAAGAAAAATTTGGTTTCAGCACATGCCTTACAAAGACACCAACCCCGATTAGCATCTGCACAAGACGACAGCTAAACATCTGCACGGCCTTTGGGAAAAGTCTGTACTCGCGATCCCTGGTGCGACCTTTGACCCCGGCAGGGACAGAAGAGAGATCGGCGAAGCTCTTGGCGAGCGTCGTTGCAAAGAAAGAAGTAGAAAAGAGGGTCTAGGAGGGTGTTGAGGCTTGTGAGCCCGTAGCAGATTCGATAGTACAGGTAGAGGGAAACTTCCACTGAACATTGGTCTTTTTCACTCTCCGTAAGAAGCAGGGTGACAAATCTGTAGCCGACCACCAGATGATAAGGAGCAAAAATGACAATGAAGATGACAGTGATGACAACCAGGGTGGCGACGATCCTGCGGCGTTCGTGATCCGGCACAGACGGGGAGCTTCGCAGAGTCAACCCGATTCGGGCCGAGGTGTACCTGAATGTGAATAAAAGAAAAGAAAGGCCAAAAGGTTGAGATGATATAGTTATGATTGTGTTTACATTCCTTTAAAGAGACAGACGTTGTATCTGTGTTTGTCATCTTTGCAATGGCATTTTGCCGGTATGCTGATTCATTCCTGGGGCTGTGTGTGCTGAGACAACATGTTTCTAATGTTTCTGAAAAGCTTGCATGGGCAGTGACAAATAATAAGAGCGTCTGCGATATGGTGAGAACCAGTCAGTGACATTTCACCAACTTTACAGGAGGGCCAAAACAAAATATTTCCATTGTTTGACTTTGTTTACTGATTTCAATCTTTTATAATGAAAAATGTGAACACACATGGATGACAGTATACTTATTGAACACTATTTTAACATTTATTCAGATTTTTTTATTATTAAAAAAAATATGATTATATGAAAAAATTATTTAAAAAATTATATGATCAATAAGTTATGTCAACATATGTTTTTTACATTGCTTTAACTCATCAAAATTAGTTTTCAACTTTTTTTTAATACGTTTTACAAGATTCAACACTTTTTTATATTAAAAGTCAGTTTAATATAATTTAAGTTGAAATTACTTAAACATCCAAGTTGACTGTACTTAAAATCGAAGGAAGCTTCTTATTTTTAATCATTCAGTGCATTAACTGAATGATACTTAAGTAATGAATTGCATTACAACCAATTATTATGAACAATAACATTTAGCCATTTAACCAACTTAAAGTAGGGTCCTTACTAAATATTAAGGTCATGAAAACATAACAAAAACAATGTGCGTCATAAAGAACGTTTCATATGGATTTGTACATGAGATAGATCACTATGGCTGACTTGTCAAGTCTGGTAGAAGTCCTCATAAGACTGCAGGACACTGCGATCCGCGTGCTCAGTGGAAGTACGTAAGTCTTTCTTTTCCACAGCAGTGATCCCAGGAGGACATCTGTATAACTTTTTAGGTTCCAGTCCATGATAACCTCTGGTCTCCTGTTTTTAAATGCTTGGCCAGACAGTTCATATTTGAACTGAATACCTTTTGGATCCTCTATAGCGCAGCCACTTGATTTTCTGTTTCTCCCTCTGCATCTTTGGTTTTGTTTCAGACCAAGTGTGATGAAAAGGATCCAGAAAGTCACTGTGACTAAGTTCAAGCACCATGGTCTTCCTCGCCATCCTTACAAGAGTGTAATACCCATCTGAACTGTACACAGCCCATTCTCATGGCTGTCTGAATAGCTGCATGTCCAGATTTCCATGAATTTGTGGTAAGTAATGGATTTTTTTTACTGCATGGAGGCACAGGGCACTAGAGAGGACAGATACGATCTTCTTCACCTTCATGCCACATGTAGCAGTTTGCTCCTTTGCTGCTTTATTCACAGACTGTCAGGTTATAGGTGCTCAACTACCTTGAGTAATATAGACTCGCTCACGTTACTCCATGGAGTGGTCAGCACTTGTTCGAGATCAAAAGTGACTGCTCTGAACGAGGACTGTTCTTGTGCACGTCTCATCATGTTTTTGTTTTTTTATGTTCTCGGGCATGTGTCTTTCTGTTTTGGTGGGAAATGGTTTTGGATGTTTTCCATTCCATAATTCCAAGAAATTAGCTTAATAATACATCTTCAGGCTGTCTGGCTTACATCTGGTGTCAACCATTTTGACTCATGTGGTATCCAGAGGCTTTACCCACAATACATTTCTCAATGCCAAAAGAGCGTAAAGTTACGTCCTTTTAGCACCAATAAAAGCAACTGGTTCTCACTCCTCGAAATCTAGTTTAAAACACATGCCAAGTTAGAAATGTACTCATGTTGTACTCATGCTTCATGTTGGTTTCATTTTGTATGAAAAAAGTTTATACCATTTTTGTCAGACATTTTAAATGAATTATGCTTATGTAGTGAAACTTCATAGTAAAAATCTAAAATATAGATTTAAAATATAGTAGGGCTGTCAAACTGATTAAGCGCATCTAACATAAAAGTTTGTGTTTATATTGTGTATATACTGGTTGCACCATGCATTCCTAAGAAATAATAATAACAAAAATCAAGAAATTTCATTCTTTTAATTGTGATTTATAATTTTTCTCTTCGTGATGTATTTTCTTTTATTTTTCTTCATGATGTAAATATGAAATATATTTTACAAAATTAAATTAAAAGCATGCTCATATTAGAAGAGTATAAGTTAGTTATACTTAATATTTATAATATTTAGTTATAATTAATATTTTGGAGTTTCTTTATTTTTTATATATTTTTAGTTTTCATGTTAATTTTAGTTTAATTTTTAGTAATTTTGTTGTGTGCTTTTGTCATTTATTTTTAAAATATTAGTTTTAGCACTTCAACTACAATAATAATATTTTTTTCCATTTCAACTAAAACTTGCCTAGGCAACATTTCAAATGTTCATTTAGTTTATGGTTTTCAACTAATATTTATGTTTTATTTTATTAAACAGAAATGTTTTTAATAGTTTTAGTTAACAATAAAAAATCTGAAAAGAGGTGTACAGTCATGGCCAAAAGTTTTGGCAGTGTCAAACATTTTGTGTTTTGCAAAGATTGCTGCTTCAGTATTTTTACATGTTTCTATGATATACTGGAAAACAGTGATAAGCATTTCATGAGTTTGAAAGGCTTTTATTGGCAAAAACTTTCAATATATGCAAAAAGTCAATATTTACATTGTTGACCCTTCTTCTTCACAACCTCTTAATTCACTCTGGCAGCTTCTAGGCCAAATCCTGTCTGATGGTGATCCATTCGTGCCTTATTGTGAGTAGATCACAATTTGAGGACTTCTGCTTGTCCACAAGTTCTCTTTGGGATTAAATCCAGGGAGTTGCCTGACCACAGATCCAAAATTTCAATGTAATGATCTCCTAGCCACTTCATTTTCATTCATGCTTTGTGACATCATGCGAGAAAATACATGGATCTTCACCAAATCGCTCCTGGATCACTGGGAGAAGTTGCTTTTGTGGAATTTTTGACACCATTCTTTATGTTGGGCAGAACTGTGAGAGAACCCACTCTCTTGGATGAAAAGCAATCCCACACAAGGATGGTCTCTCGGGACTCATGGCAGCGTTCACCTTTTCTTCTCCGGAGTCAATCGATTTTCCAGATGTCCCAAACAGTCAGAAGGGGGCTTCATCAGGGAAAATAACTTCACAGTCTTCTGCTGTCCAATTCTTGTACTTTTTGGAGAATTTCAGTCTGTCCTTGGTGTTTTTCTTGGAGAGAAGTGGCTTATTTGCTGGCCTTCTTGACACCAGGCCGTTATCCAAAAGTCTTTCCTTCCCTGTGTGCAGATGCACTCACACCACCTCCTGCCAATATTGAGCAGCTCCTGGTGCTTGCTGGACAGTCCGGGACGTCCTGAAGCCTTCTTCACTGCAGTTGAAGTTTTTGATGATCCGGTAAAT
>JAPMNU011483022.1:1612-13273 GCA_029874995.1 Alburnus alburnus | reverse complement strand
ATGACATGTTATTAGTTGCTTAAAGCATTACAATTGCTCACCAAAGAAAAACTCACGTTACTTTTAATTCTTTATCATTGTCCCCAGATCAGATTTCTTTACACCAACACCTTGACACTTACCATGCTTTTCCAGATACTCCACCATACACCGGACCACCACAGGAACTCCGTCCTTGACAAGTCCCAAATCGCTCAACTTCACCAGGGACACGCCGAAGATCCTCTTTCCCCCAGCGCCGGTGGTCGGAGAGGGTTTAAGCATGGGCAACTGCACCATCCTCTTTACATCCTCCTTAATCTGAACCGCTGCCTTGTTGTGCTTTGAAAAGCAGAAGAGAGAGGAGCAGTCAACCACATCCACCGTTCTGACTGTCTGCATCATTAAGACCCCTATAGTCCATATATCAGCCTTTATACCCGAGACTTCCCATTGCCAGTGCAGCTGGATCTGTCACTGGCAGGAAACAGGAGGAAGGGAGGTCAGTGTGTGTGTGTGTGTGTGTGTCTACGTAAGCAGGGGTTGCCATGCACCTGTTACCAGGTGAGAGGAAACACACAGACTCAAGCTGACAGCTGACAATATATCAAACTCAGCTGTGGCCAGAGAACAGGGGTTGTTATGCTCTAGAGGAGGAACACTTTGAATGTTAGGCATTCAGGAAGTTTGGTGAGACAGTAAAAGGTCAAAACATTTATTAGGTACAGTAATAAACCTGTATGTATGTATGTATGTATGTATGTATGTATGTATGTATGTATGTATGTATGTATATACATACATACATACACACATATATATATATACATATATATACATATATATATATATATACATATATACATACATATTTATAATAATACTATTAATCAAAATTGTATAAATAAATAAAAATAAGCTATATATATTTGCAATTTATATTATAATTATATATATAGAGAGAGATTGTTACTTGTTTATTTCTATACTATAATTTAATTTCTATACTATATAATTTATTTATTTATATTTATCTATATAATTTAGATTTTGTATTTATATTATATGAAATATATATTTATATTATGTGTGTGTGCGCGCGTGCGTGTGATTAATATCTATAATATTATAATTAATTTATAATATATATTAATAAACTTAATATCTACTTTCTTAATCATTTAAAAGGCATTCACATATTTTGATGGTTACCACAACATCTATATTGACAAGTGATATGGTGGCTAATAGCAAGTTATGTACAGTGGCAGAAATTATTGTTACCATGGTCTTCAAGGGTTGCTTATATTGCTGTGAAAAAAGCACTCTAAAGCCAAAGACAGGAGACCAGCAGATCATCTGAAGACCAGCAAACCATTTTAAGCTAAGATATTATGTGTAAATATAATCTTGCATCAACTTTTAAAAATGCAATTATGAAGTATCCAGTTGCATCATGGAAGAGAGTTTACAGACACTGACTAAACAAAAAGCTTGATTCATCAAAATTCATTCTTTGAGTCACAAACATAGAGATACAATGCATCCTGAATAAAAGAGCAACAGAATTTATTGTATTCAGAGGTTATCAGCAGTCCTTCAATAAAGGAGAAGGTTGCTGCTCGTTCTCGAATCTTCAGCCTATCGTGAGTATCTTCTAATTGGGTGTTCTGGACCAAATGTCCTTTTTCAGCAAAGCGTGACCCAGGCTCCATTGTGAACACACGTGTTTATCTTATGCTCAAATGAATAATCAGCTCAAATACCAATTATTTCTGTTTCAACAGTAGAAGGACCTTATACAGTATAAGTGCATGTATCTTTCAGGAGCAGAATCAGAGGGGACTATATATATATATAACAGCAAAATAGTATAGTAAAATATACAGTACAGTATAAAAATCATTGTGTTTATGGAAAGTCGCCATAAAACATGAAAACACAACTTGTGTGTGTGTATATATATACATGATATTTTTATACCAGTACATATTTAATCTAGTTAGTGTGGAAGCCCTATATCTCAGTATGCTTCCTAAAGTCCCTGAATTTGTCATTAAGAACATAAGCTCGTCTGAGCTACCCATGAGAGACCTACAGTAACAGATGTCCATGAAGTCACCCCTAACCCTCACAACACTTCATACTGTATGTGAAAGGGCCACACATGTGTTAGCATACAGTCATGCTATTCACAGTCAATGAGAGAGATAAAAGAAGTCTGTGCTGCAAGTTTCCATTACAGGTTTAGACAATGGCCTTATTACTTAATGACGCCCCCTGCTTTGACTCTTAGGGGAGGCCAATGGATCTTCAAACCCTCCCCCACGGTCTGATAAATACACCTCAGTAAGCCCCTCATATCACATGAGTTACTTCAACAACATGTCTAACCTTGTCTACGTCTAACTGAATAGTTAAGCTAGCTCAAAAACTAAACTGGTTTAATATCACAAACTCTGTTAGGTGAGAAGCGAGTCTCAGCATGTCCATTCATATCTCACACGCATGCGTGCACATATGCTGTGTGTGGTCCTGAGAGCGACTGGTTGTAGCAATGAACGCTAACAACAGCTGCAGAACATCCCTGCTATTATAAGGTAGAAGCTAGCATATAGTTTACAACACTGCCAGAACAAATGTGCAAAACTGTTCCTTCAGAGGTTCAACAGCTTGCTAACGTGGCAGTACCTTTAAAAGGACAACTTTGTGCCTTATCTACCCCTAACGGTACATATGAGCACTTCAGAGTAGTAATATGTACCCTTATAGTCACAACTGTGGACCTTTTAGGTGTAAACAAGGTAAAAAGTTGCACCCAGTTCCCAGCAACAAGCTGTTGTACACCTTAAGGTACACATTTTGGATGTTGTTCTCAATGCACCAAAGTAATGCTGATTTATATATAAAGTTTCGCTGAAGTTGACAGATGTTTTCATTTCCAGGAGACATTGTGAGCAGATGGGAAGAAATGACCTCAGTCTAGCGGCTTTCACCCAGTTTAATAAGCCCAGGATCACAGCCAGCTCTCATTCACACTGATGTATGCAGAAACTCCTCAATGTGTAAACACAAACACACTCTTTCAATCTAGCTGCCTTATATGGAGTTGACCAGCATGTTTTTTTGTACTTACACAGATGGTTATTGCTCCAGCCCCCATCTCCCTCTTCTTCCAGGAAGAGCCTGTGGTGAAACAGTATTAATTCCCCAAAATCCTTCTGCTTTCTTACAGAGGCCTCCTTAACATCCCATAACAAAGTCCACAGCTCATAATGTGTTGTTTAGTCCATCTTTGGACAGACTAAATGTGCCGGAAAACTTCAGAGGCTAAGCAGAGGAGTCAGCCTCCCTTTCCTAAAAGCTCAGTGGAGTTTAGTGACTCCTCTCCACACCAGATGAAATCTGAGCCCTGTGCTCCAATTGGCTGGTGTTGTGAGTCACATGACCAGTTGGCCCAAACCTTTGAAAGTCTCTCCACATGGGGCAAATGAACTGAAGCTGCATCAAAGAAGACCAATTCACAACTTTTCTGTGTTGGTATGAGGGGTCTTTGTTGTCTGTTGTACACATTTTAAAGAATAACTTAATTTAACTTAAACTTGTCTTTCTTTGCGTGTGTTTATGTTTTGATATTTTAGAATTTTGTCATTCATTTAAGTGAGAAATTCAAGATGGGCAAGTACATTTGTATGCACAGGGTTTTGGGCTGAATAAAAAAAAAAAAAGAGTTTGTGTGCAACAAGTACAAAGAGTGCTATAGTCTTCAAAAGCTATTCACATGTATGCTGGACACTTGTTGGCTGCTTTTCCTTCACTAACCGGTTTAATTCTTATCCATTTCAAAATTTATATTTGACTAAAATGCTAATTTCAGTCATTTAGGCATATGTGACCCTGAACCACAAAACTAGTCCCATGGGTAATTTTTTTTTTAATTGACATAAATAAATAAATGAATAAAGGAGCTTTCCATTGATGTATGGTTTGTTAGGATAGGACAATATTTGGGCCGAGATACAACTATTTGAAAATCTGGAATCTGATGGCGCAGAAAAATCAAAACATTGAGAAAATCTCCTTTAAAGTTTTCCATTTATGTTCGCGATTGCACTGCATTCACTCACAAAAATAAATGTTTTATATATTTACGGTAGGGAATGTACAAAATATCTTCATGGAACTTGATCTTTACTTAATATCCTAATGATTTTTGGCATAAAAGAAAAATCGATAATTTTGCCCCATACAATGTATTGTTGGCTATTGCCACAAATACACCCATGTGACTTGTTTTGTGATCCAGGGTCACATATGCCAAAGTATATGATCAAAGGATTTTTTAGAAACAATTTACCCTCCATTATCCATGCATGGTTTATTATTTGCTGGTTTGTGAAGGAGAAAAAAATAAACCATGCAAATCAGTTCAAATGTCCTTCTATTCTAAATGTAAAACATTAAAATATAGCCTAGTTTTCATGATTGCAGAGGATTTTTGAAATACACGTTATAGCCTGTTGTCATTATGATGTGACCTATACCAGCATCAGTTGTGTTGCTTCACATCCATTCATAAATCCTCTCCCATGGCCTCATGGGATAGTAAAGTGCCATTTCCTGCCAGTAATGAGATTCGAACCCGCAACTTTCATGTTAGTTTGACTCTCTAACCATTAGGCCTCGACTGTTCCATGGGTAAAAGAAGAGATTGTTTAGAGTGTGAAATCAGGAGCAGGAACCACTAGAAGGAAGTACAATATCAGAATTTAAAATGACATTTCCAGTTAAGCATTAATACACCTGAAGGACATTACAAAGTTTGTTCATACAATAGCTTTTCATGCATGTGCTCAAGCGTCATTCCCTGCAGGTTGATTCGAGGAGGTCCACTGACAGAAAATAATATATACATTACCACACTCGAAAAATATTTAGACCTAAACTTAAGTATTATGTAAGTGAATTGCATACAAAATGTCAATCCATTTGGATTATACTAACATAAACCAACTAATAAACGTATATGTGGTGTATATTGTTCTACATTAATCAATAAGATTTCTGTCCATAAATCCAAATTGTTACAATCTCAAACATTTTAATGAACTAAATATGCTAAACATACTTTATCCATGTTCATGCTTTTTAACAGATTTATGCCGTTTCTCAGAAATCTGAATAAATGCATTTTGAAAATATGATTATTGAAATAAAACCAAATAGATGCAAATATATGGTAATAAACTATACCATGATTTTTTTTTTTTTTTTTGAGTGCAGAAATCTTGCCTGTTTTATTTAAGTGTGACTGACAATTATGCACCACATTAACTTTAATAGTTTTTTTTTTTTAAACTGTGTAATACAAATGGATGGAAATGTTATATTCAATTCAAATACATAAGTGAAATAAATACACACGATTAATAGTTATTAGCCCAAGCACTGCTTGAAATTTCAGAAGGGTTTTCTTCAAGGTGAAAGGGCACAGTATAACCCAGCATTTGCATCTTAATTACCTTCACAACAAATGCGTCATTAATATTCTCTGATGCTCACTAATCACTGAATAGCAACTAGAACAAATGACAACAGATGCTCAACTAAATCAATCAGCTCAGATGAACAGGTCATTGTTCCTCTGACCTCTCTCATTCTCCATGCCTGTTACGTAACCAACATCTTTGGCAGACTTGGGTTTGGGCCTGATCTTGGGTAACCGTTTTGGCCAATCGCATCAGGGCGATGTCATTGGTGAGGTCTTCATAGAGTGAAACAGTTGGGTTCCAGAAGTAAAGCCAACATTATCTAACACTGACACAAACTAAAACAATTACACAGAATATAATATGGTAAATATTTAATTCATGACTTGTCAAAAGAAAAGATAGCCTAGGGTATGATTTTACCCCAAACTACAACATATCTGACAAAAATGGCAACTGCAAATCCACATTTTGGTGCCTGGACTCCAGTTGTTTCTTGCTTCTCTTTTCTGTAGCTTTCGGTAGTCTGTAAAGAAATAGCTCAGATTTCTTGTTGCATCTTTTTGTACAGTCAGTCGCACAACCGCTCTTTCCCAGTTTAGATGTGTTTTTTAGAAAAAACAGCAGTATTGGTGGTCCAGTGTCCTTGGAAACCCTTTTTCTGGTTAGCATCATTACTGAGGAAGCGGATGGTGGCCTTGTCCCCATTGACAGTTAAAGATGGTGGGATAGAGCCACAAAATTTGCCTGAATGAAAAAAAAAAACAGGATCCAATATGACAGTGGGAAAATGCAGCTGATTATAAAATCAACAAAATATTGATTATTAACTATGCTATGGTATATAATCAAACCTTGTGATGACCCAGAAGCATCAAAGACCTCCACATAATCCACACACTGGCCTAACAAACTAACAGCCTGCAGTTCAAATTGAGTGAAGACAATATCGATTCCAGTGGCCGAGGGGATGTGGATAGTCCAGGTGCACACCGCTTGGCTTGGGTACTCATTGGGCCAGTTGGGTGATTGAAGATCCCCCTTTTGACTGGTGAAGAGCCCACCGCAACCAACAGCAGCTGGAGATGTACAGACAAAAGGTGGTCCAAAGTTTGGAAATGAGAAGAAGTGATGTTATTTTGAATATATTCTTTTACATGGGTGTTCTGCGTGGTTGTTACATGGTGTTAGTGGTTTGCTCAAATGAAATTTGATCAATGGTAATACTGACGCTTGTCATAGTGAACACCACTGACCACAACCCAAATCTTTAACATAAAATGTATTCAATGGAATGACAATATTCTCTCAGAGGGTAAAGAAGTGTTTTGTTTTTTCACTCACTCTCTATGTCAGTAGGATCCACTGCTTTCCATGCGGCACTGAACCCTGAGTCCACAATTTTGTCATTGGAGGTGAAACTGATAGTCAGTGTGTCACCAGCCGTGACTAGATCTCTCGGAGGAGATGTGCTGCAGTGGGTGCCTGAGAAAAAAGGGCAGGATACACAGTATATTATATCCCATACACATTCCTACACACAACACTACGGCAGCCCACCTAAGAGCACTCTAGTATATTTGGATATGTCACATGGGATATGGCTACCTAAAGTGCCGATGTTATCACTGAGAGTGACTTTGTCATTGAGGCAAAGTGTGGTATCCTCTAGGGAGAAGTTGCTAAAGTGAAGATAGACGTTTTTCCCTGTGGGCACACGGATATTCCATCGGCAGGAAGCTCTGTTACTGTAACTATATGGATGATCCATTGATGCCAGCATGCCTTCCGAGTCAACCAGATCCTTCAGTCCGCCACAACCAGAAACTTAAGAAAAAGAGAATGCTTTTTAAAATCCACTCTAAAATCTTCAACTGATTCCAAAATAATCAAGATTCTCCCGACCAGCGATGCTAACGTACACACCGATGAGGTCATAGATGTCTTTGCGAATGATGTTCTCAATCCAGGGCAGGTAGGCAGAGGAACGAGTGAAGACGCTGGGCTTCTTATCAAAGACACAGCCAAGTGGACCAAAACTAGTGATGCCATGCACCTCCCAAGGGGCCGAGGGGCTGTCTTGGCATACCAGGGGTCCACCCGAGTCACCCTATCACATAAAATGAATGTTATGAGTGTAATGGAGGCAAGCTAGTAAGAACTGTGTGTGTAAACCTCACTCCCCTGGCCTTAAGAGGCACGCTAGTGACTGACGCTAGAGACTGCGGTCTTTAGCGTCCTTGTTTGCGCACTCGCCTCCCATGAGGGAGACAGCGGTTCGAATTTGGTGCCGTGACCCAGGTGGGAGTGAGGTTTGGGGGGGAATTGTAATGGAGGAAAGCTAGTAAGAGCTGTGCGTGTAAACCTCACCCCATGGCCTCAAGAGGCATACTAGCGACTGACGCTAGAGACTGCGGTTTTTAGCATCCTTGTTAGCATGCCTGCCTCCCATCCGGAGACAGTGGTTCGAATCAGGTAGAATTGGTTAAATTTGGTGCGGTGACCTGAATTGGAGTGAGGTTTAGGGAGGTGAGTGTAACGGAGGTAAGCTTGTAAGAGCTGTGCGTCTAAACCTCACTCCCCTGGCCTCAAGAGGCATACTAGCAACTGATGCTAGAGACGGCAGTCTTTAGCATCCTTGTTAGCATGCCCGCCTCCCATCCGGAGACAGCGGTTCGAATCAGGTAGGATTGGTTAAATTTGGTGCAGTGACCCGGATGGGAGTGAGGTTTAGGGAGGTGAGTGTAACGGAGGTAAGCTTGTAAGAGCTGTGCGTCTAAACCTCACTCCCCTGGCCTCAAGAGGCATTCTAGCAACTGACGCTAGAGACTGCGGTCTTTAGCATCCTTGTTAGCGCACCAGCCTCTCATGCTCTCAATCCCAGTCGCAGTGGGTCAGGTAGGACCGGTTACATAAGCAACAAACATTTTTGTAGAATGTTTTTGGTTGGTTTGTTGTTTGTTTAGTATATATTGGATATGTAAGACAATCTGCACAAATTAGAGTTGGAAATGGCCAATGAATAAAATTACAACAGATGTTAACTGTACTTCATCTCAGAAACGTTCCATACCTGGCATACAGACTTGAGCTCATCAGGTAAAGTGTAGCCGCAGCAGATCATGGATGTCTTGACCTGGAACCACCAGTAGTCCATGCGTTTACAGGTGTCGTACGGCACTACCGGCAGGGCCACCTGGTTCAATGCCTCAGCGACTTTAGGAGCAGTGGAGTTACCTGTGGGCAAGATGGCATTATGTATTAGTAGTTATTTTACCTATTGTCTCACACTGCAGAGGTAGCTGGTCACTGGAAGATAAATAAGGACTCTAATCTAACCTAATATGATTGTGCATTCTAGAATGCATTATCAAGACTGCACAGCAGAGGGAGCAATCACTCCAGAGTCTTGGGGACTATCGGGAGTCAGGACTGTCAGATATGTGGGCCAGTGAATATATATTGGATATGTAGGATCTGTATATTTTTAGTGCCTGTTTTTATACATCAGGGCAAATATGTTTATAAATCAAATTCAGATGGGGATGTTGAAGAAGTATCCAATCGCCTGAGCGTAAAAACACCTTGAGACAGATCACTCTATAATATTAGCTTCTTGTAGCAGACAAAAAAATAAGACCCCACCAAAAATCCATCACTGACAAAACATCTACTATAATATAATAAAATGAAACCAACTGTCCAAGGCACCTTACATTTTTTAAAGTTAATTTAATATTTATATTTTATTTTATTTCAGCCAGTGTTGATATTGTTAACTAAAACTAAAACTGTTAAAAATAAAATTATTTAATAGAAATGAAACTGACATAAAATGAAATCAATGAAATAAGAAAACTAATAAAAAGTACATTAAAAGCACATACGAATTAAAATAAATAAATAAAAGTGTATTCAAAATATTCATAATTTCTTTTTTATCTATAGTTTTAGCTTTATTTAACAATGACAATGATTTTGCATGCAAGAATATTATTATTATTTACATTTTTATTTTAAATACAATAAGATTGTATTTATTTTATTTATTTATTATAATGACTTTGAAACACACAGTCACTTTTAATGACTATCAGAGGATAAAGATTTTTTTCCCATAAATAATGTTAAATAAAGTGAAGACATCAACCAGCTGCTGAGCAGCTGAAACTGACAACCTTTTACCTCCTGACGTGTCGTGAACTACCCACAAACAGGAAGTCCTCCCCAAAACGCAATACTCAAAACAACTCCAAGCCCCTCAAGTTTTTTGATGGACTAACAAGTGCTGCCAAGTAGGATTAAACTGAGTAAACTAACCTGTTTCATCTCCCCAGCCGGTGGCGTAGCATCTTTTGCCCCCGGGCAGGACCTCCTCAACTGAAGGCAGACAGGCGAAATTAATGTAGTCGGTGGGTGTCACCTCTTTATCCAGTCGCACCAGGGCGATATCAAACTCCACAGTTGGCACAGTTGGGTACTGGAAGCCCTCGTGGCGATAGATGCCAAGCACGTTAAAGCACTGCTCGGTTGGCTCAGTGAAGGTCAGGTTGTGTTTCCCTAAACACATTTTCCAGCGCTGCAGCTCATCGGCATACCTGATAAAAATCGACACACACACACGTACATCGAATATCAGAATGATTTCTGAAGGATCATGTGACACTGATGACTGGGGTCATAATGCTCAATTCAGCTTTCCCATCACATGAATTAATTACATTTTAATATATATACAAATAAAAAAACTGTTATTTAAAATTGTAATAAAATTTCACAATATTACAGTTTTTACTGTATTTTTGATCAAATAAATACAGCAAAAATACAGTAAAATACAGTAAAAACTGTAATATTGTATTTTTTCAGTATTTTTGATCAAATAAATGCAGCCTTGGTGAGCAGAAGAGTCTCTTTCAAAGATAGATAGATAGATGGATGGATGGATAGATACATAGATATGTTATATATAAATATCAGAGAATGAAATCATTTTTTGTAACCTGATGAAGCAGTGAGCTGCTGTCAGGACCCAGTTCTTATGGATGAGCGTTCCACCACATGTATGACCCAACTTAGGAGAAGGCTCTGAGTCACGCCAAACCTTCAGTAAACATGCATGAGAATAAAAATGATATTATATTATAATGATTGTACTTTTTTTTATACAAACAGTGCAGGATGAGTTATGCAGTATAATACTTATAATACTTCAAATCCCTTGTCCTTAGTAAGACCAATATTAATATTGATGCTTCCTTTAGCAAACATAACTAACAATCATGATGATAACAGCAACAAGCTGAACTAATAACTGACCTAATATCTTATTTCATTTCACATATCATTAGCTTTGAATAAACATAATTTTATTTTCAATAAGATAAATCTGCAAATATTAACTTTCCTGTCATAAGACATCTGAAATCTCTTCGGGGACGGATGTGAGATTGGACAAAGGCTTAACCGTACCTGCATGGACACTTGCCATGGCCAGGAGTGAGGATTGGCAGGTTCTCCGTTGACTATGCGAGTGTTGACAGCGGGAGGGATCGCGGGCTGCCCACAGCTCTCAGGCCAGTCTGTGCATTCAGATGAAGGCTTTATCTGAGGAGATTTCTATCATGCCCAATGATTTCAGCTGTCAATTACCTTCGCTCTAAGTTACCCAGCAAAATAGAGTTTTCAAAAGGGTATTTTGGTAGTGCACAGGAATATATTGAAAATGTGAGTGGTGCTTGTAAAATTTTGACCATGTTTCCAGGGAAACCAGACAGTTGATGGACCCCATTGACTTCCAAAGCAGAAAAAAAAAATACTATTGAAGTCCATCAACTGTCTGGTTACTGAGATTCTTCAAAATATCTTCTTTTGTGTTCAGCAGAAGAAAGAAACTCATACAGGTTTGGAACAACTTGAGGGTGAGTAAATGATGACAGAATTTTCATTTTTAAGTGAACTGTTCCTTTAAGGGTATAGGGGGCGATTTTGGACACAACCTTAGAAATTTCCCTCCAAAGAAATGATGTCACTTCTAGCAAGTCATGTGATTTAGGGCATATGCTAACGATTTTAAAGGGCAAGCAGCACCAATGTAACAAGGTGAACTGGAGTTGGGACATAAAATAAATGGTTTTACACATTAAAAGAAACATTTATAACAATATATTTTGTTTTATGTCAAAAATATATA
>JAPMNU011482905.1:0-13266 GCA_029874995.1 Alburnus alburnus | reverse complement strand
TGTGTGTGTGTGTGTGTGTGTGTGTGTGTGTGTGTGTTTGCACCCCTGCTTGTGTTAATCAAGACTGCTAAATCACCTTATCTAGAACAAAATTTTCAGTTGCATCCTGCAAACCAAAATGACATGAACTGCATAGTCAATGGTGCTTTACTCTTTAAACATATGCCGTTTCTTTCTTTCGTTTTCTTTCAAGATGAGGACAGTCCGGTTTACTCGTCTTCATGTTCCCTGGTCTGTTCTCAGTCGTGAGGCAGAACTTCTTAAGATCAGAGTGCCCACTAAAAAGGTCAGTCACTATCAAGCATTCTAAAGGGGAAAAAAATCACATTAAAAAAGCTATATTTGAGAATAAAGTATAAAGCTGTGATGCCGTGTGTAATGTATAATTTGTGACGCTTCTAAAGCTCTCAGGGACCTAAGTTTGAGTCTGATCTGTCTCTCAAACAGGCCCACAGAAAACATGTATCGATACACAATTTACATGCATGCATATGACAGAACCTTTTATCCAATATAACTTGTGTTATGTGTTCTCTGGTAATTTAAACCCACAACCTTACTTTACTAGTGTATTGATCTTTGTATTGAACTTTTGTTCATGAATTTACAGGAAAGATTTCCTAAGATTAATTAAACCATGTGTACAATAGATCTGATTGCTGAATTGTGACACCACCAAAACCTAAAAGATCCCATTATAATGAACAAATCTGTCTATACTGGTGGCTCCCGGTCCATCAGTCGACAGGACAGATCCTATTATTGTCACACCGCAAAGCTATTCTAGCCACTTTATTTTCCCAATCCATTGTAGATAAATCCCAAATTTTGGGATCAGTTTAAATACCTTTATTCAGCCAGGAAGAATTAAATTGATACAAATTTACAGAAAAGACATTTATAATATTTGTTAAATTCTGTTCTTTTAAACTTTCAAAGAATCCTGAAAATAGGTGTCATAGTTTGCACAAAAATATTAATCTGCACAACCATTTCAAAATTGATAATCAGCAAATCAGCATATTAGAATGGCACATGATCCTTCAGAAATCATTGAAGACTGGAGTAATGATGCTGAAAACTGAGCTTTGCCATCAAAGGAATTAATTAATTTTTTTAATATATATATATAATCAGAAAACAGTTTTTTACAATCGTAATATTTCACAGTATTGCTGTTTTTTCTGTATTTTTGATCAAATAAATGCAGCCTTGGAGATCTTAAGAGAACTTTCAAAAACATTTATTTATTTATTTTAATTTACCAACCCCAAACCTTTGAACAGTAGTGTATTTATTCACAAATATCATGAATTGATGATTACAAATATATAAAAATATATTTATATATTTAATTAACTTCTGACATTTTGTCAAAGCCAGTTCATGATGCCTCCACTGACTTATTTAAATCATCTTTTGTTTCTAATTATGAATGTAAATCATCGTGCTATTTTAATATATCTTGCTTCCAGCTAACTGCTGATCTGCCTGTTGTTCTGACAGATTCAAGCTGTCATGCTGCAATGCTTGGTCACTTCCAGTGTTAGAATGTTTCACATTGCATTTGTGAACGGAAAGGTGTTGAACACCAAACAGTTGCCATCAGAGCAAATCTGAAAAACCAAATGTATGTTACATATACATATGCATGTATAATTTATATGACTTGATATTTTACTGCATATTGCATTGACAAATGAGCTAATGTCAATATTAAGAAACAATTCTCTTCCCTATGAGAATGTTTCACTGGTCTGTCAATCCGAGCTGTACAGACTCCACAGTCACCCCAACTATAGATACTGGCACAGCCCAAGAGTGTCATGTTTTTTCAGGTTAAGAGCTTTGGCTCCATGATCGTCTTTGTAAGTGCTCCGGGTTGGCCCGGTCTAAGAGCAGTTGTAATGCCAAAAGTCAATTCTCAAAGTCTGAACACTGCAGAGAAAAAAAAAAATGTTATCTGATTATACAGTCAACAAGCCGATTACTTGTAAAATGTTTTCAAATTCCTGCAAGGGACATTTGTCATATAGGTCGCATACTAAGACGATTGTTAGCGTTGTGTTTCCCCATACATTTAGATTTGGCTTTCATCCTGAAAGAATGATTTGTCCTTTGAGGTTGTGAGTTGTATTGAATGATATAATCTGATAATGGTGGATTAGCTGTTGAAACATATGGACCCGCATCATTCATGTGCTTCTGTTTGCCTTCAAAGTGAGATATTCCCACTCTACACTTGTGGTGTCACATCGTCTGACCCTGGTCTCAACTCTTAGTGTGTCTCGTCTCTCTTTAGCTCTGGGTATAAATGGATTAATCTCTCTTTCATTTCAGTTCCCTTTTGCTTGTTTTTTCAGACGTATCAGCTGAAAGAGAAGACGGGGCTCATGGGCGTAATAAGCTCGTTTTGGGCGAAGATCAATCAGCCGTTCCAGCCGGGCGTACCAGAGCCCCAGAACCCACGCGCACGTGTCCTATCCCAGCCGTTCAGCAGAGACAAGCTACACCTGTGAGTGCCAGCGCTTGCAGACAGCCAGATTATCATAAAAGCGCATTTACAATAGCTAAACCCACACATTGTCCTAATTGTTTTCCTTTTATTTTGCAGATTTGATATAAAGTCAAAAAACACCTTGTTCAGCAATGCAGTCCGAGGTCGAATTGTGAGTATCAAACGCAAAAATTACAATTATATCATTTACTCACCTCTTGTTCCAAACACACAAAGGGAGACATTTTGAATGATCCATTTTTCTCCCTGTACAGTTGCAAGAATTGG
This sequence comes from Alburnus alburnus, assembly GCA_029874995.1. NCBI lineage: Eukaryota > Metazoa > Chordata > Actinopteri > Cypriniformes > Leuciscidae > Alburnus > Alburnus alburnus. The sequence continues at coordinate 10,481 of JAPMNU011482905.1, read as the reverse complement.
GGACTGGAGCTTTCAAGCTTAAAAAAATGATAGAAAAGCACCATAAAAGTATCATAAAACTATAGCAATTGTCTTTTTTGTCATATAGTAGACACAAATGTATATCAGTGTACTCAATTAATCATTCAGACCAGTTTTGTGAGCTGATTTACTGAAAAGAACAATTTATTCATGAATTAGACATTTGCTGATGGACTCACATGAGAGAACTAAGCTGAATATTCAGTTAATAGCTTAACTGGTTAAGTGTGGCCATTTTATGGTTATTTTTGCTTTACTGGTCAAATCCTCATTCACTTTCATTATATTAAAAGAGTAGCCATGATAGGTCAAAATTGGACTTTAATTTTCTGGGTTAACTATTGCATTAATGTATGTTTAAAATTCTTTGTTAGATTTTAATGTACTCTCTTTTTTTAAAAAAAAAAGAAGAAATTAATACTTTTGTTCAGCAAGGATGCATTAAATTGATCAAAAGTGACAGTTGAGACATTTATAATATTACTAAAGTTTTCCATTTCTAATAAATGTTGCTCTTTTGAACTTTCTATTCAAAGAACCCTGAAAACAAATTTGTCAAAGTTTTGAAAAATATATTAAGCACCACAACTGTTTTAAATATCTGTTTCTTGAGCAGAATATTAGAATGATATCTGAAGGATCATGCCATCAGAGGAATAAATTACATTTGAAAATATATTCAAATAGAAAACAGTCATTTTAGATTGTATTAATAGTTCACAGTATTACTGTTTTTACTGTATTTTGATCAAATAAGTGCAGCCTTGATGAGAAGAAGAGTCCTTTTTCAAAAATATTAAAACTTCTTACAGACCTGATTTTTGAACGATGTTGTATTTTGTGTTGTCCACGCTCTCTCGCAGGTTTATGAAATTCTGAGGCGCACAGCCTGCTCACAGACCTGTCAAACAATGGGTATGTTCCTAACTATACTATTTTAAACTGGATTGTTTTAGTTTGTTTCATTAAATATTTTTTACTACAGATAGCCAAATTCTCTCTCATTTCTGTCTCAGGCATTACGTCTTTGCTAGCCAAAGGGGTTTATGATTCTGCCTTCCCTCTACATGATGTAAGTGTTGCATTTTACCTAGTTTGGGTGAAGCTGATATGTAATTGCCTGTTAGTTCAGTGTATATGTGTGATGAGGTTTGGGTAGAGCTCTGTGTGTGTGTTGTCATTGCTGCAGGGAGACTTTGACAGCTCAGAAGATAGAGAGCATCGCAACGACAGACAGGTGAGACCTGCAGCCCGCTCTGATTGGATGGCCGTGTCACATTTATTAGCTTTGTTTTGATTGATAAAACAGCAATAAGCTGCTTATTCTTGTAAGACGTGTGTGTGGGTCTCTAAGAAGGTGCAAAGAATATTTGGTTTTGTAATACAAAAGCTTAACAGTTAATATTACAGAGTGATATTTGTGTATATTGCAGATGTTGCATGAGGAATGGGCCAATTATGGAGCTTTCTACAAATATCAGCCAATGGACCTTATCAGGTATCAGAAATTATATACGTCACTAACATCTGGTTCTGTGAAAGATTTTATTCAGTACACAGATGGTTATTGACAGGTTTTCCTTAATGAGAACTGTCATATGTGTGTATTTTTGCGGACTGCTATAAATAGTTCTACCTCAAAGCGTATGGCTTGTTAAGGAGAGATGTGTCACTTTTCAGTATCTTTTAAGATTTTCACCTGGCAGGTGATAAAACACCTGAAAAAAATCCCATTGCCTATCCCAAAATGCCTACTTAAAAGTGAAGTATGTAAGAATTTTTTAATGTTAAAATACTTTCTCTTAACCCATTTTATTGTTCATTGACTACCATTAGTATGCCATTCAGGGGTTTATTTTGAGACATTAAACACTGAGACATTAGCTATGTTTCCATCCAAAGTTGCGAATTTAACTTATGCACAAAATTGGAATATCGCCTGAATAAATTGTGAATAAAACACCGTTTCCATCCAGCGAGACGAAGAGAACCAAATCTTCACTACTGATAAACTGGTGCCAAATATCACTAAGAAAAATGTAAGTTGTTGCAATAGGAGAATCCACTGTGGGTATTTTTTCGTATAAATCATAAATTCGTTGCGCCTCAGAGCGACCAGACGAAACGCAATAAGCACGGTCATGTTATCTTGTTTTCGGAGGATGTGTAAAACGTTGTGAATGGCATTCGATCTCTTTAGGTTCACATTCCATGCAGTCGTTTTTTGAAAACAGCTTGTATGTGTTGGTGTTCAGAGGTTGTTTATCATTTTTGTGATAGTTTTGAAACCATTTACATGTCTTCAACAGGAAGTACTTTGGAGAGAAGATTGGCCTGTATTTTGCCTGGTTAGGAGTGTACACACAGCTGCTGATTCCTGCCTCAGCTTTAGGAGTCGCAGTATTCCTGTACGGATGCCTCACCGTAGACACCAATGTGCCCAGGTAAACGCACTCGCATGTTTGTTTCTCTATCATGGTGGGGTCTTTTTATTGACTTTTGTCATTTTTAACGGAGTGATTTTTTTCCATCCCCTAACCCTAAATCAAACCATCAAAGATTTTCAGTAATACTTTATTTAGAGTGTCTATTAAGCCATTTTCTTTGTGGAGGCTTACTATTGAAATCTAAACTAGCCTAACTCTAAAATATGTATTTTGGAATATTTACATTTGAATTTGAATGATTTATTTGCTTTAGGAACCCTTTTTCCTTGTGGGGATGTTTCATTTTCTGAAATTCGTGAAGCACACGTGTTTTTTTTTTAAAAGAGAGCCATTTTCTAAGAAAATCGATGTTCATGTATTTCAGTGAATTTTTTTATATAATCAATAATTTCTCTCTCTCTCTCTTTCAGTCAAGAGATGTGCGATGAGCATCTTAATTTTACCATGTGTCCTCTATGTGATCGTGTGTGTGATTACTGGCAGCTGAGCAGTATCTGCAGTACTGCACGTGCCAGCTATCTGTTTGATAACCACGCCACCATGGGCTTTGCCATCTTTATGTCACTCTGGGGTATGAGCTGTATACATTTGATGATAAACTCTGTTTACTGTACATTTATAATATATTGAGAAGAAAAATGGTGGTTTAAAGCGGAATTGATAATTGTGTGTGTGTGTTTAGCGGCAGTGTTTCTAGAACACTGGAAGAGGAGGCAGCGATGTCTACAGCACAGCTGGGATCTTACCGGCATGGAAGATGATGAGGTGAGTAAAGTCTAGAAACATGATCACCTTGAAGCCACAGAATATCTATGTCAATAGGCTTCAAGTTAAGTCACAGCCATGAGCAAACTTTTGCTACTTGCTACTAGTTGGATGCAGGGAATTCTCAATCTAGAGAGTATTTTACTATACATTTTAAAATGTTTTGTGCACAATGTGTCTGTATTTTTACTTGGGTTTCCTAGAAGAGAAAGACACTAACATTCAAAAGTTTGGGGCTGATAAGATTTTTTAAAATGTTTTTGACAGAAGTCTCTAATGCTCACCAATGCCGTATTTATTTGATCAAAAATACAGTAAAAACAGTAATATTTTGAAATAATGTTACAATTTAAAATTACAGTATTGAATACACTTAAAAATGTAATTTATTCCTGTGATACAAAGCTGAATTTTCAGCATCATTACTCCAGTCTTCAGTGTCATCATTCTAAATTGAAATCATTCTAAAATGCGGATTTAATGCTCAAAAACATTTCTGATTATTATCGATTATTCTGATTATTGTATTTGTAAACAGTTGCTTAAAGGGATGGTTTGGAGTAAAATCAACCTAGGGTCCTTTGCTCCATGACCTCGAGCCAAACAGGATGTAGTGTAACAACTTAGTGTTAACTGATAATTGTTGCAAACTTGTACTACCAACAAAATATTAGTGCATTCCTGGAATTGGGCGTTGTTACACTACATCCTTATGCATCGCTTTCTGCCAGGACTTTTACGGGCTTTTCCCAAACCACTGAAGTGACGTCGACGTCCAGGTTAGCAGTAGCATGAGCCATCAGGCAAGTGTTATTTAAATAAACTCCTGATGTACTTACAAACTTTCCAAAGCCTCGTTTTATGAGTACAGAACCTATTTGTACCACTGTAGAAGTTTGGTACCATTCTGGGTATTATTAGTGGGGTAATTTACGAGATACATCATAGGATCCATTAGCGCCTGCACTAAGCCTTCCGGCTGATTTCTCTAAATAATCTCTAACTTTAATAATGTTCAACCAAGGGAAAAAAGGCTTCTGGGGGGGTATTTTGGCTCGATGCAAAGGACCCAAGGTTGATTTTACTCCGAACCATCCCTTTAATATTTTAGTGGAAACCATGATGCATCTTTGATAAAAAGTTCAAAAGAACAATATTTATTTTTTTGTAACATTGTAAGTCTTCGCTGTCATTTTTGATCAATTTAATCCATCCTTGCTGAATAGAAGTATTAATTTTTTTTATCTTACTGAGACAAACTTTTGAATGGTTCTGTATTTGTTAAAAGTGAATTTTGTCACCATTTTTTACAGAGATGAGCGTCATAAGCATACAGATAACATCATCCTCACAGATAACACACATGCGCTAAAAGCGCATTGGATTCCATGGGGTCTTAGAATATTTATTGAAAACTAATGTCTTATATCTTATGGCTTTTGGTGCAGTTTTATAAAACCAGTTAGCCACTGGAGGCAACATGGTTCTTGTCTAGCATCACCTCTTAAATGTGGGGTAATCATATTTTTGCACTGCTTACAATAGCTGCCCTCTTTAAAACTATTCACTGCGATAAACTGCAACACAGTTTATAAAGCATTGTTAAACATAATGCTAGATAATAGCCAATTCTGGCCTGGGCTTCATTTAGCTTTAGGAAGATTCAAGCTTTCATTGTTCTTGAGGGTCTGAACTGTTCACCTGGGAGCGGATTAAGTTTGAAGCGTGTGTGTGTGTGTGTGTGTACTGGGAGAGGGTGGTGTGTATGTGTGTGTGATAGGACATGTGTGAGTAATGAGATTGTGTTCTGAGTGGATGAAGGACTGCACTCTCAACAGGACACCATGGAGATCATGAGCATCACGCTAATATGAATAATCATAATGAAGTTCAATTACACCGCATATTAACCGCTGTAAATATGTGTGTCTAACTCCATGTTTTCTTTGCTTTGATGCTCACCAATAGGAAAGGGCTGAGGTAAACCTATCTTTTGCTCTTTCTTGTGTCTCTGTTTCTATATTGCTCCCGAGATGCTCAATTGCACACCATATTTTTCACCACGTCTATCACACTTCCCCCACCCTCATCATCACTCCATCTCCGGTTTGCAATTTTCTGCGCAGCGTGAGGATCAATTTTGCATCTGAGTCTGTGGTGATGCTGTTTGATGAATCAACCCTGAATTCATAGGAAGAGGAGGAGAGATTTACAGTGGATTAACTTTGTTGTAACCTGTGTGTCAACGAATCCTTTACTGTGATTTTATACCATTAACCTCAGTGCCATAATCCTGACCACACTGTACTTGCCAGATAATCACAACCTTATTTGTAACGTTGAAAATGCTACCCGCCCCCTTAAACACATTTTATATTATAAATATATCAGCTTATGCATTGTGTTTTGAACATAAGACTATATACCACTCTTGTATTGGATGGTGGTCTAACAGATTGAGTCTACAGCAGTGTGTTTGCATATTACCCAGAAAAGCGCTGCGGGTTATGTGCTTTTTAATGAACTTGCATTTTTGTACCATATCAGCGTCTTTAGCCTCAAGACAAGAAAGTGATTTAATGCAGAACCAAGATAATTATTTCTATTTGTATGTGTTTGTGAATCCTGTTTCTATGGAGACTGTTTTGCTTATGCATTTCTGAGGAACTGATGTTGGATTTGGAGTCCTTCATCACAAAGCTTGACGCAAGTTTGTGTGTTTAAATCCCAGAATGAGCTACGACCAGCATATGAGGACTTTCTTCTTAAGAAACAAGAGAAAGCGGCAAAGAAGAAGAAGAAGGATGAGGTAAACTATTTAGGTTCCCACACATTTTGACCGATTAATTGTAATTGATCCATGATTTTCCCATAAGTTGTTTGTGATGATAAATTAATAAGTACTTTATATACTTATTACTTATATACTTTAAATAATTTTTAGAAAGATTGTACCCACAAAAAGTATAACTATAGAAAAATGTATATTCATGATAAAACAAATCTCCATGATTTCAAGTCTTTAAGATTTTAATAATAGACTTTTTCAAGCTTGGAAACCACAATTCCCGATATCATGCGAATATCATCTCTGATTTTAGTGTATAGAAAATGACTGAAAAAGTTTTTTTTAACAAATAATTGGATTCTTGACAAAATTCTGAAGAAACTGTGCAGAATTCCTATTGGAGTTTTTATAATAATTAGGATATTTTTTTAATAAAATAAAATAAAATAATTATAGGTTACCTTAATTATAAGTGAGTATCCTGGATTAACATTTTGATGATCCTGGAACAGCATTCCTGTCCAAAAACTTTTACCTAACCTTATACCACTAAACCTAACCATAATTTATCCCTAATATCAGAGGAAAACCCTTTATTAGACACTAATCTAACCCTTGTTGTAAGCCTAATTGTGAGATAAAATGTACACTTGTCCCTCAAATCTCATTGGTTTATTGGAATGTTGTTCCAGGATCAACAAAGATGTTGATCCAGGAACATGTTGTACTTTGTGAAATCACGTTTACCAATAAGTATAATAATTTAAATTAATCATCTCATTTGATTCCCTTTAAATTCCCATTAGGATTTGCTAATTACAAATTTCAATAGTTATACTCTACACATTGCATTTAATATATGTGTGTTTTTGGTTAATCTAATTCACTATTCAGGATCTCAAGGTGAAGTCTTGAATTTTTGTTTGAAATTAATTTTTGCTTAAAAATGCACTGAGCTGAAATACTTGGAATACCACGCAAATATTTCCAAGTAGATATGAGAGACTGAGTGCGTGTGTGCGCAGTGCTTTTAATCTCTGCTCTGTGTTCTAGCCGGACGCAGGAACAGATGACAAAGGAAGAGAGAAGCTACTGTATGCTAAAGGAGGGCAGTCATCGGTGAGGAGGGGGGAGATAATTTGAGAGTTTACTGTGTGTTTGCCTAGGAGAGAGCAAGCTAATCAACTTAACCAGAAGAGGCGGGGCTTCAGGGATAATGCAGTTAGTTCTCAGCTGTCAGTCATCGAGTGGTCACTGCGCTGACCTCAGTCGGACCCCACCTGGCCACCCGGCTCATATCCGTCTTTCTCCTTATCTCACCCCGCATTATCTTTTTCTTCTTCTTTCAGGCCATTTGATTAATTAGACAATGAATTACACAGTCCAACAGAGAAGACTGTCGGTGCCTTGTTTTTCCCATTTGAAATGAGCAGTTTGGTCGCAATTTCACTTGATGTGATTTTGCGGATTTTTGTTACTGTCATTGTGCCCTTGTGCGTAGTGTCAGGCCCGCGCCGCATACACACAACACACGTATTCGCTCAAACACTATCTCTGGTGTACACGCTTACTACACACGGCACTCAAAGCAGATTACCTCTCTGGGTATTCCACACTAGATTATACAGGATTAGAGTCAGAGCTGGATTAAAACACAAGTTAGAGTGGTGTCCTTCCTCTAATCAAAGACACATGTTCACTGTTTATGTGCGTGTACCTGAGAGGGTATAGAGTTTAAATTCAGATTTCATGCGTGTGCGTCTGGGGGAAGGGGGGTTAGGATCCGTGCTGTTCGTTAACTTAAGCATGCACTTCAATCAAATCACCCTTACTTACATTAAATGATGAGTTTGTTCCAAGTCCAAAACTATTTCCTATTCTGTTACATAAAACCGCCATACCGCTGTAGATTTTGTAAACTAATTTTTAGATATAGCCAGCTACACTACACTGTATATCGGAAGCCAAATTGGTAATGGTCAATATTAGCATATTTTTATGATTAAAGTCAAGTCTGGTCACCTTTATTTATATAGTGTTTTTTTACAATACAGAATTGTTTCAAAGCACATTTACAGTGATAACAGGAATTCAATGCAACAAAAGGGGCTTTTGCACTGGAGGAACCTTTTCATAGTTCCTAGCACTATTGGTGAAGTACCCAGATTTTGCCGTGTTCGCACTGCAGGAACTGGGAACGATTTTAGTTCTAGGAACTCATTTTGGAGTAACTAGTTTAGCTCCTACTTCAGAGTAGGGTCTAAACCAGCACTATAGGAACTATCCGTGACGTTAGTGTTCGCTGATTGGCTGAAAAACGCATGTGAAACACCAGCACCCGCCATTTTTAAAAAAAGCTGTGTAAACACACAGATTATAGCCTATGTATTCGCTTCAGAGTTCCTACTGGTGTGCGAATGCAAAAAGTAAAATGTTCCTAAGGAAACCATTAGTTCTCGGGGAACCACCCTGGTGGCTAGTTCCTAGAACTACCTGGTGCGAAAGCCCCTATAGATTGTTTTTGCTGTACAGCATCTCTAGAAGAAAGTCATTGTCCAATTTAATTAAGTTCAGCGTTGATTAATTTTCGTTGTAAAAACCATTAGTTATTCATTTAGGGGCTGTTTACACGACACCATTTTCAACTGAAAACAGAAAACTTTTTATGCGTTCTGGCCGTTCATTTACATGACAACTGCGTTTTGGTGGCCTGAGAACGCAAACTTTAAAATAGGTTTCATAGTGCAAGGTTTTGATAACGAGTTTTGAAAACGATAGCGTTTTATTAGCAAAATCCATATAATAATCAGTTTTAAGGCCCTTTCACAACACAGATGAGAACTACAATGATAACGATAACACAGTTTTAATAATCGTTCCAATTATATGAGAATAGGGAAGTCCACATTACAATTGAAACAGTACAACAGTAACACCACAGAGGAACAATGCCATTGGAATCACTTTCAGAAAAAAACACTGACAGCCATTCAGAATCCATTCTGCTGTAAAGAGCAGCTCAGACCTTTGGTGTGGATGCTAAAATAGTTATCGTGATTGCTACCATTCTTGGTGTGAACAGGCTTTTATTCTTCTTTATTATTTTTTTTTTTTCTTTTTCCAATATATGCTATTTTAACTATTCATCTTTGTTTATTTTAGTGCTGTCAAATCGATTAATTGCGATTAATCACATTAACATAAAAGTTTGTGTTTACATGATATATATGTGTGTGTATACACACACACACATTATTAGTTAACATAATTATTTCAACAGTACACTATAATGTTTTGATGCCAGATTTGCCAGAAAGAGATTTAGTGTGAACATTGTTGATGTTCTGTTAAAAAAAGGGTAAAATAGTATATATTTATAGTATGGGCCATCATATTGGCTGTTAACATAACATAAAATTATTATTGCTTATCAGTATCACGCAAAAATTTAATTCATGTATTGTTTTCTCTCAGTAGATAATGTTTTCATATGTCTGATATGGTGAGCATATGGAGTAACATGCTGTTGTTCTTGTAGCTTGCCTCAGAGTCTTTGTCATGGACTGACCGGCTGCCAGGATATTGCATCAACATATCCTCTATCCTCCTTATGGTGGGTACCTTTCCTAAAAAGAGCATGTGTCACATTAGTGTTATTATATTGTCAAAATTCTTATTGATCTGTTTTCTCAGGTTGGGGTCACGTTCTCTGCCGTGTCCGGAGTGATTCTCTACCGCATCATTGTGTTTGCTGTTATGTCAATGAACCCTGATCACGAGGCCAAGGCTAATGTGCGTGTTACCGTGACAACCACTGCTGTCATCATCAACTTGCTGGTGGTTCTGGTGCTGGATGAGATCTACGGCGCTATAGCGGCCTGGATTACAGAGCTTGGTGTGTGTTTACATGACAAAAAGATGAAATTTGGAGAAAAACAAAATGACTTAAATTACTTAAAAAAAAAAGATTAACACTGATGATTGTTATGAATATGATGTTAATGATGTTAACTTGCAGAGATTCCAAAGACTGAATCGACATTTGAGGAACATGTGATCTTGAAAGCTTTTTTGCTGAAGAGCATGAATTCATTTGCACCTGTCTTCTATGTGGCCTTCTTTAAGGGCAGGTAAAATGGAATCCCATTAGCATACCCACCCAAACCATTGTGACGTTCTTGTCTCTGTTGAGAGCTATGATAATTGGATTATTATAATGTACTTTGTTACCGTTTGTCATGTCCAGTGTGTTGCAGTGTAGTTGTGTGTTTACTGTAGTACTGTGTTTATTGTATGTTGTAGTGTTTGTCTCACTGTAGTGTTGTGTGTTTATACTGTATACTGTAGTGTTGTGTGTCTGTCCTCTGTCCTGTGTACTGTGCATTGTTGAGAAAGTTATGTTGTTTATATTGTATATATCACTTTACAGTGAGCATTTGTTTCATAAGAACATTTTATAT